>BOPN01000043.1:844372-846872 GCA_017312705.2 Penaeus japonicus
AAGGGAAGGGAAGGGAAAGGAAGGAAGGGAAGGGAAGAAGAAGAGTGGAGGGGGAGGGGAGGAAGAAGGCTGGAAAATTATAAAGATAGGGGAAGGGGGAGGGGGATGAACTACTAGATAAAAAAGGGGAGATGGAGGAAAGGATTATTATCCTCAGCGTGAATAAGGGGAAACGTTTGTGTTATTTAAAAGTCAATGTAGAGAGAGAGCAAAGAGAAAGACAATAACAGACACAGGTGAGTGACAGGCAGAAAAATAACGATAAAAAGCAAGACAAAGAACAGAGCGCAGAGAAGCGTGTTTTGCCGTCCTGCGCCTGGGAAGGTTTACTCTCACAACCGATCACATTTCCCCCATCAGAATTTATCGTCCTTACACCAACACAGTTTGTTGTGAAGGCACTTATGTCGATTTCGCCATCCGTGGCTGGGATTACCCTCATCACTTGCGCGCTCCCTGAAGTCGTGCGAAGGATCTCGGTTCACGCACACGCACGCACACGCACGCAACCACATACACGCACACGCACACACTCGATCTTATCTCTTTGTCTGTTTGTCTGTTCGTCTCTCTCTCTCTCTCTCCTGACGTTCTGTTATGGAAGAAAGTCATGAGATCTCCTTTTCTCTCTCTCTTACTCCCGCACTCAAGCCATTATCTGCCGTGTCACAGTTGCAGCTTATCAGGGCCAATGGTCATATCACACTTGTCTAATCTGATTGCATCGCGAATAGGGATGGGGTAGTAACCAGAAGACGCAATCGCCTTTGCAATCAAATACATACTTTGATGTAATCGCATGTGCACAATAATCGTATTGTTGTGTGATTATATGCCATTTCGCTCCAATCGATTACTCACAGGAAATGGTCCGAATTAGGATCATTTTATGACTTATTTATGTCCGTATACGGAATTTGCACTTGCTTATAGATTTTACAGAACTGATGACATACTTTTCGCGAAGGACAAGCAAGATTCGTCTCGCGGATCTTAAATTCATGTCATTAAGATACAGTTTGATATGGCGTGTGATCTTCTCTTGCAACATCCTCCCTCTCCCACCTGCCCTTGCTTGCCAACTTGCGAAAAGGACCAGAGTTGCAAGATTCATCGGATACCGCCTGTCAGATGACACCTTCCGCAGATTTATGGTGATTCGGTGCAGTGTTGAATTATTGGCCAAGAAGAGTACGTCTTCCTCAATGTATTCGCGAGGATCCCATAGGCGCCATGATGGTCGATATGATCAGCCTGTAATTGGCAAAGACGCAAGGATAAAGACTCGTCTTCTCGGCCGAGCGCAATCGCAAAACAATTTATTACCCGGCGGAGGTAACCGCGAGTCTAATCAAGTCGCCCAGAAAAGAAAACGTCCAAACTCGACCAAGGAATAGCAAGCGCCATCGATTGCAAAGCCGCACAATCATGCCACGACCCTTCTTCATCCGAGGGCGTCATCCGGAGTCTATCACAGTCGTATCATGAGTGTGCTCGGCGTGGCACCTTCATCAGCGAGGACCACGGCATCATCCTCATCGCGCACTGATCTCAGGCTGCATCGTCAGGGGCGGAGGCAACAAGATCTTGTGATGAGCTCGAGCACCGAGTGTCGATAAGCCTCCAACGCGCGTGTCTTCCCGAGTGATAGGTCGAGGCTGAGGCTCGGCCGAGGAAGGCGAAACGGAAACGCTTCTTGGACTGAACTGAAGGAGGCGTTGCTGACGTCTCGGGTGTCTTGAGTGTGAGGTTCAGCAGTTCTTCCTCGCTCTAACAGTGAGAAATTGTTGTTCTTGTGGTTCTGAATGGGAGTTACAGTTGTTCTAATTGTTATGTGTGAGTGGAGCAGCAGTCTGCCTGGTTCTGAATGTGAGGTACAGTTATGAGGTTTGCCTGTCGTCCAGGTTCTAAATAAGGTATTGCTGCTGCCTATCTCATTTTGACTGATATACAGTCTGCCATCAGGGTCTTTTCAGCGGAATTTACCGTATGGTGCAAGGTGGCATGTATAGTTTTTGTCACACACACTCACTCACACTATCACTCACACACGCACACGCACACGCACACGCACACGCACACACACTCACACTCTCACATACACACTCTCTCTCTCACACACACACACACACACACACACACACACACACACACACACACACACACACACACACACACACACACACACACACACACACAATCCCTTTTCCCCCCCACGCCCTCTCTCTTTCAAACTCGCGCTTAGACTCCCCGCCCAAGTACGACATCCTCGAGAAACCTCTAGCCGTCAGCGTGTTCCTTCACTTACCGTGTGTTTACCTTGAAGACATAGGGTTACGAGGAGCGAGTCTGGGGTCCGGCCATTCGCTAAATCACCAAGCACTGTGTAATATTCGACCCGTTGCACTCCCGGCGCGTCTAGATTACCATACCATCAGCAAGGGCCATTAACCGGGCTTCATTTACGGGTCGCTAAGGGTCAATTTCTCATTGTGATGCC
>BOPN01000043.1:851872-866872 GCA_017312705.2 Penaeus japonicus
GAAGATGAAGACGAGGAGGGGAGGGGGGAGGAGGACGAAGACGAAGACAAGTATAAAGAAGAAGGAGATGAAGAATGAATAAAGAAGGAAGGCGTAAATAACGAATGACGAGCCGCGGGGATAATGAGACAGAGTGCTGAGTGTGTCTTTGTTGGCTGTTGGCGGCGATGGGGGGAGGAGGGGGGGGTGGGGCAGGAGGGGGTCAGCGGCTCGCAGGTCGGCCGACGGCGCCGAGAGGAGGGGGAGAAGGGGAGGATAGTCGAAGTCGTAAGGGGGGGGGGGTGAGGGTTCTCGCTTGTCATTGTTGTTATCTTTGTTGGTATGGATTAAGGTGTTTTTGTTATTGTTATCATTATTTTTATTTTGTTACCATTCCTGTTATTATTGTTGCTGTATCATTACGGATTTTACTGTAACTATGATTGTTTATATTATTATCATAATTCATGTTATTATAATCATTGTTAGTTATTTAATAACTAGTTAAATAATAGTTATTACTTTATCATTGGATTCCTGTCGCCTTATACCCTTTTTGTCATCATCATTATCATTACTGCTATTACTATTATTATTGTCGTTATTGTTATTGATTGCACTCTAATTGTAATTGTTTTTGTAATTACCACTGATATTGTTGATGTTCTGTCTGGTACTGCGGTCGCCATTATTCTCATAATTACCTATTATCATCTCCGTTATTAGGGTCGTTGTAATAACTGCCCTGATTATTGCAGCTTGTGGATGTTGAGTTTTTAGTGTTTGCTCTTTTTCTTACCGACTAACTTCAATCTGCTCCATGTCTCTTTACGTCTACTCTCTCTCTCTCTCTCTCTCTCTCTCACACACACATACACACACTCTCTCTCTCTATTGTTCTGTTACATTTCCCTCCTCTCTTCCTTCCTCGTCCCTCCCTTCATCCATTCACTCATCCTTTCCCTTCCTTTCCTTTCCCCTCCCTCCCTCCTTCATCCTCTTTCTCATCACTTCCCCTCACCTTTTGCCCCATATCCCCCCCTTCCTCCTTTCCATCCCCCCTCTCGTTCCCCCTCCCTCTGTCCCTTCCGTCATCTCCATGCTCCCCCCCCCCCCAGAGAGAGAGAGAGAGAGAGAGAGAGAGAGAGAGAGAGAGAGAGAATCAAAGCGAAACAAAACATAAAAAGAGAGAGATAAAGAGAGAGGGAAAGAAGAAGAAGAAGAAGAGAGGGCAATAATAATAATAATAATAAGAGAGAGAGTCAGAGCGAAACAAAGCATAAAAAGAGAGAGGAAAAGAAGGAGAGAAAGAGAAAGAGAAAGAGAGAGAGAGAAAGAGAAAGAGAGAGAATCAAAGCGAAACAAAACATAAAAAGAGAGAGGGATAGAAGAAGAAGAAGAAGAAGAAGAAGGAGAGGGAAAGAGGAAGAAGAAGAAGAAGAAGAAGAAGAAGAAGAAGAAGAAGAAGAAGAAGAAGAAGAAGAAGAAGAAGAAGAAGAAGAAGAAGAAGAAGAAGGGGGGGGGGGAGAGAAGAAGAGGAGGAATGATAATAATGATAAGAAGAAGAAGAAAAGAAGAAGATTAGGAGATGAAGGAGAAGGAGAGTGAGAGTGAGAGTGAGAGAGAGAGAGCGAGAGAGAGAGAAGGAGAAGGGAAGTAGCGACGGAGGGATGGATAGAAGGAGAAGGGCACAGGAAGTGAGGAGAAGAGAGAAAACTGGATGAATGGAAGTATAGGCAAAAATCAAAACTTCTGGAAAAGGAAAAAGATAACTGGAAGATATAATTCAGGCGAGAAAGAGGAAGAGAAAAAGGAGAGAAGGCGGACGTAGGAGGCAGAGCGGGCGCGCGCAAAGGGTGTTCGCGGGCGGCCGACCGGGTCCATGGCCCCCCACCTCCACGCCCCTCCTCCCACCCCTCCACCTGCACCTCCCCTTCCTCATCTACCTCTCCACGCTGGGTGGTCCACCTGAACTACGCCTCATGTAATCTAGTTTGACGCGGTGGAGGCTGTCTCCAGGTCTTCGGCCCTTGCGCCCTATTCCGCCGCACCTGGCCCTTGCCCCTCGAAATCCCTCTGCACCTGCACCTTGCATCTATCTATCCGTTGCAATCGAATTCTGGAGCTTCTTCATCCCTTTTCCTTGGGCTTATTTTGTCTGGCCGTTTTACTTCCGATGTGTTTCTAACTAAGGAAGTGGTGTTTCTCTCTTGATTACCTCAGGCATGCGCTTGCTCCTGACCTTTGCTTCCACACCTTGTACCTGTTTGTTTCACTAATTGTCTACAGCTTCGCCTTCCCTGTATCGGGCAGATCTACTCGTCCCTTGTACCTGACCCGTGTATTCATCGCCGATACATGTTCGTTATACTCGTCTGGGGGAAGTGGTCCCTTGTACTCGTCCCATATACTCGTTCCTTTTACTCGTCCCTTATACTTTCCTGATACTCCTTTATTCTCGTCCCTGGAACTGGTCCCTTCTTTTCGTCCAAGAAATATTCCGTTAGTACTTGTCGTATGTGTTTTTCTTGTGTATTTTCCATCATACTCAACTCTTATACCGGTCCCTTGTACTAAACCAATTTATTTACCCTTTTACTCGTCCCTGGAATCCTTAGAACGAATCCCGCAAACCTGTCCCTCGCATGTCCTGCACTCGTAGTCGTGATCAGGACGGATCTCCTTGTCTTCCTTTCCGGCGTCGGTTTAAAGAACAAGGAAGTGATGAGGATGAGAAGAATTGCTATTCAGGAATGGCTTGTTGCCTGGCGCTAAAAGATAATTTCTATTTGGGATAATCCTATTGGAGTCTTTGTTATGTAGATCAGAGGACCTTGTGTGATTGAAGTATTATTAGTATTATTTCATAAATACTTTAATTGTTGAAGCATAATCCTATCTCTCTCTCTACCAATCTATCCCTTTCTCCTTTTCCATTTCATTCCACATTGCTCTCCGTCTCTCTCCACTTCGCTCGACTCTATCGACTTCTCTTGTTTTCCCTCACCTCTCCTCTCCCAACAACCCCCCCCCCTCCCTTCTTCCATCCCCCCCCTCCCCCGCCGCCGCCACCACTCCCATCAACCACAAACTGCCACTTACGAGCCGATCCGATTCCCTGCAGTTCATCGCCCGCCCGACGCCATCTGGGGCAGATTCCTCCTGTGTTATGCTCGACCACGGGAGAGGGAGAGAAAGGGAGAGGGAAAGGGAGAAGGAGAAGGAGAAGGAAAGAGAATGGGAAAGGGAGGAGAGGGAGAAGGAGAAGGAGAAGGAAAGGGAAAGGGAAAGAGAAAGGGAGGAGAGGGAGAGGGAAAGGGAAAGGGAGAAAGAAAAGGAGAGATGAAGGGAAAAGGAGAAGAAGAAGGAGGATGATGATGAAAGAGGGAGAGAGAGAGAGAGAGAGAGAGAGAGAGAGAGAGAGAGAGAGAGAGAGGGGGGGGGGGGGGGGGGGGGGGGGGAGAGGGAGAGGGAGAGAGAGGGAGAGGGAGGTAGGGAGGAAGGGGGTGAGGAAGAGAAGGAAAGGGAAGGGAAGGGAAAGGAAGGGAAGGGAAGGGAAGAGAAGAGAGTGGAGGGGAGGGGAGGAAGAAGGCTGGAAAATTATAAAGATAGGGGAAGGGGGAGGGGGATGAACTACTAGATAAAAAAGGGGAGATGGAGGAAAGGATTATTATCCTCAGCGTGAATAAGGGGAAACGTTTGTGTTATTTAAAAGTCAATGTAGAGAGAGAGAGAGAGAGAGAGAGAGAGAGAGAGAGAGAGAGAGAGAGAGAGAGAGCAAAAGAGAAAGACAATAACAGACACAGGTGAGTGACAGGCAGAAAAAATAACGATAAAAAGCAAGACAAAGAACAGAGCGCAGAGAAGCGTGTTTTGCCGTCCTGCGCCTGAGAAGGTTTACTCTCACAACCGATCACATTTCCCCCATCAGAATTTATCGTCCTTACACCAACACAGTTTGTTGTGAAGGCACTTATGTCGATTTCGCCATCCGTGGCTGGGATTACCCTCATCACTTGCGCGCTCCCTGAAGTCGTGCGAGGATCTCGGTTCACGCACACGCACGCACACGCACGCAACCACATACACGCACACGCACACACTCGATCTTATCTCTTTGTCTGTCTGTCTGTTCCTCTCTCTCTCCCTCTCTCCTGACGTTCTGTTATGGAAGGAGTTATAGGATCTCCTTTTCTCTCTCTCTCTTACTCCCGCGCAAGCTAGCATTATCTGCCGTGTCACAGTTACGGCTTATCAGGGCCAATGGTCATATCACACTTGTCTAATCTGATTGCATCGCAGATAGGGATGGGGTAGTAACCAGAAGACGCAATCGCCTTTGCAATCAAATACATACTTTGATGTAATCGCATGTGCACAATAATCGTATTGTTGTGTGATTACATGCCATTTCGCTCCAATCGATTACTCACAGGAAATGGTCTGAATTAGGATCATTTTATGACTTATTTATGTTCGTATACGGAATTTGCACTTGCTTATAGATTTTACAGAACTGATGACATGCTTTTCGCGAAGGACAAGCAAGATTCGTCTCGCGGATCTTAAATTCATGTCATTAAGATACAGTTTGATATGGCGTGTGATCTTCTCTTGCAACATCCTCCCTCTCCCACCTGCCCTTGCTTGCCAACTTGCGAAAAGGACCAGAGTTGCAAGATTCATCGGATACCGCCTGTCAGATGACACCTTCCGCAGATTTATGGTGATTCGGTGCAGTGTTGAATTATTGGCCAAGAAGAGTACGTCTTCCTCAATGTATTCGCAAGGATCCCATAGGCGCAATGATGGTCGATATGATCAGCCTGTAATTGGCAAAGACGCAAGGATAAAGGCTCGTCTTCTCGGCCGAACGTAATCGCAAAACAATTTATTACCCGACGGAGGTAACCGCGAGTCTAATCAAGTCGCCCAGAAAAGAAAACGGGGCAAACTCGACCAAGGAATAGCAAGCGCCATCGATTGCAAACCCGCACAATCATGGCACGACCCTTCTTCATCCGAGGGCGTCATCCGGAGTCTATCACAGTCGTATCATGAGTGTGCTCGGCGTGGCACCTTCATCAGCGAGGACCACGGCATCATCATCGCGCACTGATCTCAGGCTGCATCGTCAGGGGCGGAGGCAATGAGATCCTGTGATGAGCTCGAGCACCGAGTGTCGATAAGCCTCCAACGCACGTGTCTTCCCGAGTGATAGGTCGAGGCTGAGGCTCGGCCGAGGAAGGCGAAACGGAAACGCTTCTTGGACTGAACTGAAGGAGGTGTTGCTGACGTCTCGGGTGTCTTGGGTGTGAGGTTCAGCGGTTCTTCCTCGCTCTGACAGTGAGAAATTGTTGTTCTTGTGGTTCTGAATGGGAGTTACAGTTGTTCTAATTGTTGTGTGTGAGTGGAGCAGCAGTCTGCCTGGTTCTGAATGTGAGGTACAGTTATGAGGTTTGCCTGTCGTCCAGGTTCTAAATAAGGTATTGCTGCTGCCTATCTCATTTTGACTGATATACAGTCTGCCATCAGGGTCTTTTCAGCGGAATTTACCGTATGGTGCAAGGTGGCATGTATAGTTTCGAACATGTTTTTGTCACACACACACTCACTCACACTATCACTCACACACGCACACGCACACGCACACGCACACTCACACTCACACTCACACTCACACTCACACTCACACTCACACTCACACTCACACTCACACTCACACACACACACACACACACACACACACACACACACACACACACACACACACACACACACACACACACACACACACACACAATCCCTCCTCCCCCCACGCCCTCTCTCTTTCAAACTCGCGCTTAGACTCCCCGCCCAAGTACGACATCCTCGAGAAACCTCTAGCCGTCAGCGTGTTCCTTCACTTACCGTGTGTTTACCTTGAAGACATAAGGTTACGAGGAGCGAGTCTGGGGTTCGGCCATTCGCTAAATCACCAAGCACTGTGTAATATTCGACCCGTTGCACTCCCGGCGCGTCTAGATTACCATACCATCAGCAAGGGCCATTAACCGGGCTTCATTTACGGGTCGCTAAGGGTCAATTTCTCATTGTGATGCCATGTTCGTGAGGTTCTTATGGGGAGGGAGGGAAACTTGTACGAGTGCTAGAGCGGTTGTTTGCTGTTCTGGCGTGAGGTGGTTGTTGCTCTTTGTTATCGGTTGTTGCCTCTCTTTTTTTCACCTGTTTGTGGATTGTGTTTTGTTTGTCTGTTGCAAGTCTTCCCCCTCTCCATTCTATCAACGGCGATAGCGTTATCCGCGTAATCTCTCCGCGCTATCAGTTTACGAGGCAGGGCGACATAGACCCGAAACTCCTCTGCAGTCTTGGAAGGGCCTCCCGCTGATGGCGGCGATGGGGATCTACGGGGAATTTTTATTAGCTGTCTCCCATCTGTGTGCTCTCTCTCTCTCTCTGTCTCTCTCTCTGTGTCTCGCTCTCTCTCTCTCTCTCTCTCTCTCTCTCTCTCTCTCTCTCTCTCTCTCTCTCTCTCTCTCTCTCTCTCTCTCTCTCTCTCTCTCTCTCTCTCTCTGTCTCGATCTTTCTTCTCTTGTCTGCCCCTCTCTCTTCTGTCTGTCTGTCTCTTTGTCTTCTTACTCTCTCTCTCGTTCTCTCTCGCTATTTCTTCTCTTGTCTGCCCCTCTCTCATCTGTCTGTCTGTCTCTTTGCCTTCTTTCTCTCTCTTTCGTATCTCCAATACATCTGTTCACAGTGTGTCTACATTCATGTCTCTATTTATCTAACAATCTACTCTACCATTCTTCAGTGTCCATTTACCTTTCTATCTTCCTTCTCCCCTTTTCTTTGACATTTCCTTTCATTCTTCCTTTCATCCTACCTTTCATTTTCTTCCATCATTCTTTTCCATCTCTTTTTATCACCCCCCCCCCCCATCCTTCACACCTCGACAAAATACCCTCGCTCTAACTGGCTCGTTAAAAAAAAGTTAAATGTCCCGCAGACAAAATCGTAAACAGAGAACCTGACCAAGTTGGCGATCGCCACAATCCCCCTGTTCTTTAGCCCCCCCCCCCCCCCCCCCCCCCCAAGAAGAGAGAGAGAGAGAGAGAGAGAGAGAGAGAGAGAGAGAGAGAGAGAGAATAAAGAAAACACTTACGAGTCCCCATAAAACCTATAATTAAATGCAAATTATGTCATTTGCTGTTTTCAAAGAAGTTGAAGAGAGGGGGGGGTGTAGGGGAGGGGAGAAGGGGGGAGGATGTAGGGGAGGGAGAGGGGGGAGGGGAGCGAAGGATGAAATGTTAAATTGTGACTCCCATAGAAGTTTTTATATATACACACACACACGCACACACACACATATACATATTGTTAGTAATATCATTGTTATTATAATTATTATATTTGTTTTAATTATTGACATTGTGGTTATCATTGTTATTATTACTATTATTATTATTATCATTATTATTACTGCTGTTTTTGACATTGTTATTGTTAGTTATTAGTTATTGTTATAGTAATGTTACCATTATCATTATTGTTAACATTAATCTTGTTATTACTATCATTGTTTTCATCTTTATTATTGTTATTGTTGTTTGTATTGTTACTGCTATGATAACAATGATGATAATTGCAGTAGTTCTGGAAGCAGTCTCGTTATTTTATTGTTAGTGTTTTTAATCATCTTTTTGGTAATATTATTTTCATTATTATTGCTGTTTTTTTTTTTTTTTTAATCTTGTACTCCTTTTCCCCTCCTCCTCCTCCTCCCCCCTCCCTCGCCCTCCCGAACTCAATTTCATTACTTTCGATAAGGAGGCAAGAGGGACTTTATCAAGAACGCTAGTGCATGAACCAAAGTGAAGTGCATGAAGCCTTGCAATGAAGCCATGCACAGCCGACTAATGTAACCGAAATGGCTCGGTTAGCCTCGTATCTCGAACTGCATTAACAAGCCCCCCCCCCTCATCCCCCGAAACCTACCCTCACCCCTACCCACCCCATCTCACCCGTACCTCTCCCCTCCCCTCCCCTTCCGCGGGGTCGTATCGCAACAGCTGATGTCAATTAAAAGGTCAAGGTCATTGCGCAGTTGCGATTTTGACGGATTGACAGGTGGTGATTGGTTACGCTGAATGGGTTTAAAATTGGTGGTAGTACTGTATCTATCCATTCATTAATCTATCTATCTGAAATCTTACCACCTCTCTCTCTCTCTCTCTCTCTCTCTCTCTCTCTCTCTCTCTCTCTCTCTCTCTCTCTCTCTCTCTCTCTCTCTCTCTCTCTCTTTCTCTCTCTCTCACTCTCTCTCTCACCCTCTCTCTCTCACCCCCCCCCCGTCTCCCTCTTCCCTTTCCACTGTTCTCCTATCCCCTCTCCCTTTCATCCACCTTTCATTTAGTTCCTTAATATCTGTTTCTCACTCTCCGTTCCATTCACCTTCAAACATTTTTTATTCTTCCCTCTTTCTTCTCTTCTTATATCTCATCTCCTCCTCCTCTTCTTGCTTCCCTCTTATTATCATTTTATTCTTCCTTTATCCTTTTCTTCTTCTCCATCTTTTCCACCTCCACCTCATCCTCCTCCTTACCCTCCTCCTCCTCGTCTTTCTCCATCACCTTGCCTCCTCTTTTAACTGCCCCTCCCCCCCCCCCCCCCCATTCGCCCCACCACCACTCCCACCTCCGCCGTTGCTCCTCACCATATGCTAATGAGTCAGGAGTAGATTTGAGTAGAGAGAGGGAGAGGGAGAGAAAGAAAGAAAGAGAGAAATAGTGGGGGGGATTGCTGATTTTTTAAGGTTGAATCAGTTGTAGCAAAGTTATCCGGATCGTGAAATCGGAACATTTCGGATATACATCTATATACATTAACACACACACACACATACACACACACACGCACACACACACACACACACACACACACACACACACATAAACAGAGAGAGAGAGAGAGAGAGAGAGAGAGAGAGAGAGAGAGAGAGAGAGAGAGAGAGAGAGAGAGAGAGAGAGACCCTCGGCCAGGTTAGGGGATGGATCCCTCTGGTGGTTATGCTAATGCCAAGCCGTCTGGGGCAACAGTCCTTTGTCGAGTGGCAGCGGGAATTTTCGTAATGCAAATAGCGGCGAGAAACAGTTCACACCAGTGGGCGGGGTTTGTGTGCTCGTAGGGATGGGAGAGAGAGGGAGGGGGAGAGGGAGAGGGAGATTGATAGAGAGAGAAAGGGATAGGGAGAAGTAGGCTAGGGGTAAGGGAGAAGGCGGGCGACAGAGGAGGGGGGATAAGGGTGAGGATGGCTAAGGGAGAGAGAGCAAAAAACAAAGAAAAAAAAATTAATGAAAAGAAAAAGAAAAAATAAACTTAGAAATAAAGAGAAAGAAAGAAAGGGAGAGAAACAACGATAGCAACAGAATGAGAGAGAGAGAGAGAACGATCAAACACAGAAATGCATCGCGATAGACAGATAGCGAGTGCGAAAAGCGGGGGGCGATGGAGTAGAGACACTGTAATATCAGGCATCACAGATGATGACACGTTGGAGAAGACAATAGTACACATTTCCATTTCTTCGAATCATCCTCAGTGCGAATTCAGCGTTTCATTGACGTCTTAACTCTGCCGCGACGCAAATTATTGGTTCAAGACGTCAGAGCGAAGGCAGGTCTATCAGGTGTCATGCGGGATTGGGAAGATACGGACGGGCACCCCTCTCCTACCCCCCCCCCACCCCCACCGCCTCCCCTACCCATCCCAACCCCCCATTTTCTGTGGTTTTCTTTCTTATCTCCAAGTTTTCTTGTTGTTATTTATATCTTTATCTTCTTCTTTCTTTGCGTTCTTTATGTTTTTTTTCTTTCGATTTCTTCTTCGTCTTTGTTTTCTTTTTTCTCCTGCGCCTCCTCCGTATCCTCTTGCTGCCCTCTCTACTTCTCTCTCTCTCTCTCTCCCTCCCTCCCTCCCTCTCCCTCTCCCTCTCCCTCTCCCTCCCTCTCTCTCCCTCTCTCCCTCCCTCTTCCCCTCCCCCTCCCCCTCACTCTCCCTCCCCCTCCCTCCCTCCCTGCCTCTCTACTTCCCTACCTCCCACCGCATTACCACCCTCGCTCTCTCCCCCCATTACCCCTCCCCCCACCCCCCGAGCCTTATCCATCCGTGACTCGAGGATTGATGGGGATTGATGAAACGTGTCGGTGACGTCATCACGGGCCCCGTAGAAGGCTGAGTGGATGGAGATGGAAGAGGAGGGAGGGGGAGGAGAGGAGGGGGAGGCGGGGGAGGAGGGGGAGGAGGGGAAAGGGGAGGAGGAGGAGGAGGAGGAGGAGGAGGAGGAGGAGGAGGAGGAGGAGGAGGAGGAGGAGGAGAAGGAGGAGGAGGAGGAGAAGAAGGAGAAGGAGGAGGAGGAGAAGAAGAAGAAGAAGAAGAAGAAGAAGAAGAAGAAGAAGAAGAAGAAGAAGAAGAAGAAGAAGAAGAAGAAGAAGAAGAAATAATAATAAGAAAAAGAAGAAAGATGTAATAAAATAATAAGAAAAAGAGAAGGATAAAGAATAAAGAAATAGAAAAGGAACAGAGAAGGGTAGAGGAGAAGAAGAAGCACTGTAGTAAGAGGAGATTTTTTTCCTTTAAGTGATCAGGGTTAGTTTCACTGTTGCCATAAAAGGCTAAGCGATAAGAGTGACCGCATAGACAAACACATAGATACGCATTCTATGTTTATGCAAATGTGCATATGTGTGGAACAAAGCGAAATTCGTGAAAAAAGTTTTTTTTTTTAACCACTCTTGGTATATGCGTGTGTATGTACGTTTCTATGTGTGTGTAATCATTCGTGTGTATGAAGATCTTCCCAGACCTGAAAAGGTCATTCGACACTTACTTCATACATGTTTCATACATGCTCTCTCTTTCACTCTTTCGTATACGTAAGGTCGCAAAACATTGGAGAGAGAAAGAGGGGGGGGGAGGGGGGTAAGATAGCATAAAGAAATAGAGGAATTGTTGGACATGGAATTTTTATCAAATTTAGATGTGCGTAGAACAATTTTTTTCTTTATTTTTTAAAATTCATTTTAATAAGTGTTTATATATTATTTATATTATTTTTTTATGTCTGGGGATTTTGAGTATTACCCTAGTATTACCATCACCATTATGATTGGAATGATGTTAATGGTTGTTATTAAGAGTCTCTTTGACTAGAATTATCATAATTAATGCTTGTGGTATATTGTTTCCAATATTATCCTTATTATTATTTTTTTACACCTATTTTATTTTCCGTTTTGGATAATTATGTGAAGTAAAAATGCCAAAATTACCCTGACTATTTTCATTTCAGATCAGATCATTTCCCTCTGTCTCATTCCATATCCTTGATTAAATTGCTTCTCACACATTTTATCTCCCCGTTACTCATTCTTCCTATCACTGAAAATCTTTTGACATTGCTCTCGCCATTACTTGTGATTTCTCGCATATTATTTTCACTTTGCTTGTAAAGAAACTTACTTTAAAATCACTTGTTTAGCTTCTCTCTGTTATTTACGATCTCTCGCTTTTAATCTCCTCATTACCTATCATGTATTTAATACTTATAATCTCTCGCTCATAATATCCCCATCACTTACAACAGCATCTCCCATCTCCCTCTTACTCAAGATCTCTCATATCCAGTCTCCCCTTTCCTGGAAATCCTTCGCTTACGATCTCCCAATCCACACACTCTCTCACGATCTCCCGTCTCTCTCTCTCTCTCCTCAGGCACCTGTTACGCGGGTCAGCAGAACACGGAGACTCTGGTTCGGTTCGTGTTGGTGCCCCAGTTCCTGTACCTGGTGACGGGGGCGACGCTGGTGCTGGTGGTGTTCGCGTGCCTGTGGCGAGCTCGAGGGCGGCTGCGGGAGGAAGGCATGAAGACTGACAGGATAGATGTGACGGCTGCGCGCGTGGGCGTGGTGGCGGTGCTCTACATGGTACCGGCGACGTGTCAGGTGGGTGTGGGTGTGTGTGTATGCATATGTATGTATGTAGGGGATGGGTAAGGAGAGGGGGGTTGTAGTATTGTTTGTGTGTGGGTCGGGGGTGTTAGCCAGGGCGAAAGACAGAGGTAGATCTAAGGATAGAGCGAGAAAACTATCTTGTTCGTGGGTGAGTGCGCATGTAGTATGACCCATATCAGCTGTTCCCGAACCAACGCGCCTAACAGCCCTTCCTCCCCCGCAGGTGGGCGCGACCTTCTACGAGTACGTGGAGCGCGAGCGCTGGCTGCGCGATCCGAGCGTCCGGCCGAATATGGAGGTCTTCATGCTCAAGATCTTCATGTCGATGGCGGTGGGGATCATGGGCGGCCTCTTCCTGGTGAACGGGCGTGTGCTCAACTCGTGGAAACAGCTCTTCCGGAGGTTCAGCGCCCGCAAACAGCCGCTGCCGGCGTACCTGCAGCAGCCGCACATGCCGCAGCCGCACCACGTTCACTTGCACCTCCACAAGCACCCGCCGACGCACTGCGTGACCGGCGCCCACCACCGCCCGCACGACGGACCAGCGGACGTCCATGGATACGTGCCCCGGTACCCGCTGCCCGCGCCCACAAAGCACCACCACCATTCCCACTCCGCGAGACACAAGTGTGGCTCCGAGACACAGGTGTAGCGCAGACACCGAGGGCGCAATGGTTGCCCCCCCCCCCCTCTACGCCCGTTCCTGGCCCAGTGGGAAAGCGAACGCTATCTAAGTCATTGCAAGACTAGTTCAACTATGTCGGATTGGAAAAGTGTCCACTTCTTATCGCAGTACATAGAATTTAATGACACATGTGTTCACGGTAGTACAAGATTACGCAGTTGATGTGGAAAAAATGCTTCCAAATGTGCCTGCCTGACTGAGTGCCTGACTGATCGTCTACTTAAACGGACAAACAAACGAAAAAAACAAAACATTAAGACAAAATACTTCATGGACAAAGATACAAACACTTACGGTGCATGACGTGTTATTTTGATGTATTTTTTTCTATATAGGAAAAAGAAAACACCCGCTGCCAGCCAATTTCATTTCCCTCCCGCCCATGTTTTGTGTTGTATACAAGACGTGTGTAAACCAAAGTAAACACTGAAGCTTCGGGCTTCGAGACAGCTCGTGGTAGCAAAGGCTCGTCGTATCTGGCTCTTAAACAAGAGTTTATTGGTGCTTTTATTTATAAGTTTGTTTCCTCTTTTGTGAGAGAGATTTCCTTTCTTTTTTTCCGAGAGGGGAAATTTGTATATCAGTGGAAGTAATACAAGTGCAGTTAACAGGATTTTGTTTTATTCGTTGAAAGAAGAGAGCAAGTAAGAAGAAAGGATGTATTCGTAAGTGTTTTCTAGAAAACGAGTATGAATTAAAATGAGTGGACAAGACATTTTTTTTTTATTACTTGCAACAACAATACCTCAAAGTCGATGGTTATCGAAGAGTGAATCACCGAATAGGCTAAACCTTCAACGTTTTATTTTAGCGATGTGCTAAAGAAATGTCCCTTTCCCGTTTCAACATTAGGTATTAATTCTATTTCTAATGTGTCATGTTTTTTTTCCCTTACCTGTTTCTTCCATTCTGTTGCAGATATTAGATTACATCCGTGGACATTGTTCACATCTGTCTCAGTGCTTGGATTTGATGTAGATTTTTAAGAATACAATACAAGCTACTGTTTCCATCTATCTACAATTATCGAACTCTCTGTCAAGCTTTCCCTATATCCCGTCTTAGGCTCCATCTTTCATTCGATTGCTATTTTTTCACTCGAAAATATCTACATAATCCATCAAACTACAAAACAAAATATGCCAAACTCCATCCAAGTCTACTTAACATAATAACTTAATGATAATCATAATGATGGTTGCTTCCAAGATTGTGTATGATATCGTCAGCGTTGGGATGTGTGCGAGTGTGTTATGCTGTGTGTATGCTGTGTGTATGCTGCAGACGCCTTCTGACCAGACTACACTCTATGTTTAGGTGGATTTAGTCATCACCAAAGGGTGTGATGATTTGATGTTTTTCACTTGTGTGCGTGTTTGGATATGTATATATGTGTGTGTGTGTGTGTGTGCGCGTGTGTGCGTACGTGTATGTTTAAATGCATATATATATATATACCTATATATATACATACATTCATAAATATATATACATATATATATGTATATATATGTATGTATATGTGTATATATGCATTTATCTATACATACACACACACAGACACACACACACACACACACACACACACACACACACACACACACACACACACACACACACACACACACACACACACACACACACACACACACACACATATATGAATATTCATGTTTGCATGTATGTGTGTATATTCTTGCATTATATAAGTGTGTTTATAAATGTATATGTATCATATGCCAAGCCTTTTGCAGTGATGGTGTCTGCGATTATTGTAAATATTATACATATATAGTTTTATTAAAATTGTTTATGTGATAAAATACTGTCTTATTTTAACCCATGATGAAAGCTTAATGAAACATAAAATTCAGTCCTCAATCATTTATTTCCAATTTGGACTCAAAGAAGCTGGAGGGAGCAAGCTTTGATGAATGTACACGGACGCGGACCTGTACACATTAACTCATACTCTCTTTCTCTTCCTCTCTTTCTTTCTTTCTCTCTCTCTCTCTCTCTTTCTCTCTCTCTTTCTCTTTCTCTCTCTCTTTCTCTTTCTCTTTCTTTCTCTCTCTCTCTCTCTCTTTCTCTTTCTCTCGCTATCTCCTCTCCTCTTTCTCTCTCTCTCTCTGTCTTTCTCTCGCTATCTCTCTCTCTCTCTTTCTCTCTGTCTCTCATCCTCTCTCTTTTTCTCTCTTTCTCTCTCTCTCTCTCTCTCTCTCTCTCTCTCTCTCTCTGTCTCTCTCTCTCTCTCTCTCTCTCTCTCTCTCTCTCTCTCCTTCCTCTTTCAGCGGTACAGCACAATTCCACGCTCCGTTGACACTCCATCCC
>BOPN01000043.1:899372-909372 GCA_017312705.2 Penaeus japonicus
ATGATAATGATAACAGTAATGATAATTATAATATGTGTGATCGTAATATCAGTATTATTGTAATAATGATACCAATAATAATAATAGTAATGAAGATAATACCAATAACAATAATAATAATGATAAAAATAATGGTTCTGACATTATAAAGATAATGACATCAAGAACATAATGAACGAGAATATAAAAATGATAATAGGAATAATGACAAAGATAATGATAGTAATGAAGATATCAGTAATGATAATAGTGATAATAATTTAGTAATGAAAATAATGGTACTATATAAAAAAAGACGATAAAAAGATACAATAATTATTACATTGATAAAAATAGCAACAACGTTAATCACTATATCAATAATAAACAAAACATGAGCAACAACAATAATAAACAATCAAATTAATAAGAACAGCGACGAAAACAATAATTATGATCACAATTTGAATGATTCCAATAACAATTCCAACAAACAGCTCGCAATCAAAACTCACACCCAAAAATACCATGCATCGCTCACGCTTTTTCCCAACACATACGGAACCCAACTTTTCTTTCTTCTGTGTTTGCCTTGCTTAATGATTCGGAAACCCTCTTCCACTCAACCATCAGTGGAGAGTTGGGTTGTTTGCTACATCGTTAAGGTCTATGCTATTCAATCCTTTTATGGTTATTGGTTGAACTTTTTTTCGGAGCAAATTATATACACTGCCGTGTAACTTATTCATTTTTTTAATTTCGTTAAATTTCTAAGCGGGTGGCTGTGGCGCTAAAATTATCGAGCGAAATCTGTTGTTTTAGATTATTTGATTTATAGATACCGTGAACTAGGGATGAAATACCGATTATGGAAGAAAGAGAGAGAGATTGAGAGAGAGAGAGAGAAGATAATCATAGCCTTTGACAGAGTTTGAGAAGCAGAATAAGAGAAAAGAGAAAGAGAAAAAGAGAGACGAATAATTAATAGGCGAACGAAAGTCGACTTCGTATTCATGGAACGGTCGTAAATTCGGACAATGATTCTTCGGCCTTTATGAAAAAAATAACATTGGGTTCAGACTTAATTGCAAAGACACATTAATGAAAGAGCAGTTTTCATGTTGACATTTTAGATTCCCCTTTGAAATGGAAGGTCAGACATCCGGAGTGAACTAAAAGAGAATCCAAAATTCGGGATGGATAATAGATAAGCGTCCACGTTCCCGTAATGTGAGTACTCAATATTGTGTTATACTTTGTAATGGAATCATTTTAGCTTTTTTTGTGTAGGACGATAGAAAAAAATACAATGTAGTGATAGACTTATCTACAAACACTCGAAAAAGAAGAAAAAAAAAATTCTGTTCGTATATTTTATGTGATTCAGTATCAATCTTGCTCTAGAAATTAAATACTGGTGCTATGTCGCCATAAAGTTTCTGACAATAAGATGCAAATTGTTTTTCTCCCTTATCTACATATTGGGGGAAATTAGGATGGGTGAAATGGATGAAGGGTTAAATTGGGACGGGTGCATTAGTTGAAGGGGAATAATAATAATAATAATAATAATAATAAAAAAACAAACAAAAAAACAGCAGGGCTACATTCCACCTGTCGTTCTAACTCTTAAAGGAACACTGAAAATATGGTTTAACGATGAAATAATAGTCTTGTATTCTGTTTTGTATTACATTCATGTGCTTTCTACCAGTACTCGCTATTATTTTACATTATTAGTAGTTTAAGAATTGATAGGGTGGTGAAAACAACAGCTGAAAAAAAACAGTACTAACAATAGAATCAATGTCTAGTAATAGCAACGGTGATGATAAGGATAGTCAATCACATTGGATAATATTGATAACAAAACTAGAGCCCGAAATATAACAATATAGTAATAGTTGTGATAGTTGAATAGAATATAATCTTAAACACCCCGGGACTCTCAATATATTTGCCAAGATCGTAAAGATACTTAATACTATCATCTCCTTGCATCAAGACATAATCATAGGAGAATATCCTCTCCAAGGCATCCTATTATAATATAATTATTGCCGTGTATAAAAATGATGACCTTTCTAAACGGGCCGCACTAGCTTTCATTGCATATATGCCCTTTAATTATTTCGTTACTTGTACTTGTAATAATATCTCAGACAGAAGCTCCATTAGAATGTCACAAGAATCACAAATCAGAATTTAATTGCTTATATTGGATAAACTGAGAACGGGAGAGAAGCTCATAAAACGTTAGGGCCTGTCACATGAAATATCAGGTATCTCAATTCGTTTTAATTTCTTTGCTTAACAAGCGCATGAAAGGTTTGTTAGCCACCGAGTACGGCCACTTGGGTTTAACGTCTCAGTCCCACAGAGGGGTCAGGTCACACGTTAAGGATTGGCACAAGAGGTGTTGGGTAACGCCGTACGTTTCTTGAAGAGTGCCATATTGTCACAGTGATTGATCTAGACGGGAAGAGAGTCGTCAAACTGGGGGAAAAGACTTATAAAATCAAGCGTGGTGAAGAGTGTCTGGCGGTTGTTCAAATAAGCCACGCGTAAAACAAACAGTGACGACGCAGGACAAAGGGGGGAAATAAAAATACGCTGTAATAAAACCCCGTCAAATAAAGACGAGTTGCTCCGCTAGCTCTGTGTAAACACTTTGGCCACACTGGCACCACCTCTTATCGGCTGCCAGACGTACGAGGCATCCAGACCCTCCTGTAAAACCTACTTGAAATGCTGAACATTCCCCTTCCATCTGTGTCAATTAATTCGTTGTTATTCAAGTAAGTACATTTCCCGCGGGGCGAGAGAACAGGACCGATTCCAGAATAAAAAAGCTCGAACTCTAGCAACACACACCTGGCATCTCCTCAGAATACCCAGCCATTAAAACAAGATTTCTGCTTCGCCTTTTCATTCATATATATAACTGAATAATCGGCCATGACAAAGGGCTCAGAGCTTGGCCGGGACTCATTCCATGACCATAAAGCCGTCATTTAATAACCAGCCTAAGGAGAGCAGACACGAAAAGACTTCACTACCAAGTGTTAAGACTATTGTTTATCTTGGAAGGGAATGACAACGGGCCACAATTGAGTGTGATAAGAGACAGGGGCTGGCGGCGACAGCAAGAATGCGGGATGATTTATGAGCCTGGATTTATTAGAGCGAAATTGAGACTCCTCCTGTGTTAAGACATTACACAAAATTATTGGGGATTTTCACGGTCAGCGCTGCCTCGCCGAAGCCCTGAATCGGCAACGCGCAGGTCGTGGCTTCGTGGCTTCACCGCTCGGAAAAGACGCTTCAATAGTCAGGTGAATTAAGGCTCTGATGGGTACATATATGTGTATTGAATATTTATTTACACATACAAACACACGCACGCACGCACACTCACTCACACACACACATATATGCATATATACATACATATATATGTACATAAATATATATATTTTTTTATAAATATATGTGCGTGTGCATGCGCGCGCGCACATATACACACACTCACTCATACACAGATATATATATATATATATATATATATATATATATATATATACATATATTATACCTAAATACTTATGTATATTCGTATATGTGTATGTACACACACACACACACATCCGTATGTGTATATGCGGGTGTCTTTAATGGGGAGCGAGATGCACACTCACACAAGCAGTAAACTCGAAGAACAACGCTGTACAATGTAAGCCGATGGCCATGCCTATTTTTAATTACATGTTATCTCTTATCAGGAGGTCGCTGTCAACTGTACCATCGAAACCTACATTTAATCTAAAAGCAACCTATCCATTGGAAAATTTTCAACTATCAAATGCGCCGCGGCAAAATAAAAATAAAAATAAAAAAATAATGTAAAGGATATTCATAATAAAGCTGAAAATCATGATGGTAATGATTATCATGTTAATAATCACTTATATATCCACGGTAAGTACTGTATAATAGTTCCGAAAAAAAAGTTTTCGAAAAAAGGATAATATTGCGTATTTTATGAAGACAGTGATACTAATGATAACACCAGCAACAATATTTTGGATAAGGATTATGATATTAATAGCAATGATAACAATGGTGATTATATAAATGATGATATCAACAATGATAATGATGATCATGATAATGATAAAAGTGATTATAATAATAATGAAAATATGATGATACTAATTATGATTGTGATGATGGTGATAATAATGATAATGATAATGATAAAGGTAATAATAATGATCATGATAATAATAAAAATGATAACGCTAATGATAATGATAATGGTAATGAATGATCATGATTATTGTAGTGACGATAATAATGTTATTGTAATAATGCTGGTAATGATAAAGGTAAAATCAATGATATTAATAACAAAGATAATGATGTAATAATAATGATTATAACAATGGTAAAGATATTGATAATGATAATGACAATGACAATAAAATTGATAAACATAATAATAAGAAACAATGATGATAATAGTAAGGATAATAATTATAATACTAATAATGATAATAATAATAATAAAAAAGGGTAATGATAGCAGTAATAAAATTATGATAACAATAGTGATGATTATAATAATAATAATAATGGTGATAGTAATAATGATACTAATAATAGTAATAATGATATTAGCAACAACAGTAGTAATAACAACATTGATTATAACAATAATAATTATAATAATAATAAGAATGACAATTAAACTAATGATGATGATGATAAAAATAATGATAATAATATCAATGATAATGCTCATGATGATAATGATAATATTGATAATGATAATAATAATAATAATGGTAACGACAATAATGACATAAATTATGATAATATTAGCAATAATAATTATGATAATAACAATGATAATAACAATAGCTAATGCTAATAATAACAGTGGAAAGAGCAATTATAATGACAATGATGATAATGATGATTGTAACTATATTGATAATAATGATAACCATGACAATAATTATATTATCACTACCACTACTCCTGCTGCTACTAATATTGATAATGATATCAAAGATAATGATGAGGATGATAATGATAATGATGATAATAAGGAGAATGATAATAATGGCAAAGATGATAATGGTAATAGTAATGTTAATAATGATAACGATAATGACGATAGTGATAATGATGATAATAATGATAACAATGATAATGATAATAGTGAAATAATAACAATAGTAATAATGGTAATGGTAGTAATAGTAATAATGATAATAAAAAGGATGGTAATGATGATGATGATAATAACTATAAAGAACAAGAAAAAGAAAAAAAAAACAAAAACACTAATAGTGATGATTATGGGATAATATATCGATGAAGATATTAATGTTTGTTATGAAAGTATTACTGATGATAACAATAATGACAATTGCAATGATATCAGTAATATTTACCATACTAATAAGGTAATGGGGATAAGAAGAACAAGAACAATAATTATTACTATGATATAAAAAATTATGATAATAAGGATGATGATGACAAAAGTAATAATGATAATAACAGTGATGATAATAACAATAACGATAATAGTGATAGTGATAATAATGACAATAATAGTCATGATAGTAATAACGATGATAATAAAGATAATAAGGATAATAACAATGATAATGGCAATAATATTGATAATAATGATAATGATAATAATAATAATATTATCACAATAATTATGATAATGATATAATGATAATGGTAATAATAATACAGTAACAATAATGATAATAATGATGATGATCATACTAATGCTAATACTGGTGATGATAAATTTTGGTAATAATAATAAAAGTAATGAGGGTATGAATGAGATTAAATATCCTAAACAACGCAAAAGATGTTTTTTGACACGTTTCGATCACAATCTTCTTCAGAAATACATATCTCGCTTTTTTAAAGATATTCCATATCATACATATATACTTCCACATTTGCCGCAATGAACTTCATTTTAAAATAATGATAATAGTAATATAATAATAATAATAATATTGATAATATTATTGATAATGATAATAATATTGGTTATTATTGATATCATAATAATAGTAATAATTATTGCTCTAAGAAAATAAACAGAAAACAAGAGATGAATAAAAATAATCATATCCAATGTGATGAACATAATTACAATTTTAATGGTAATAGTAGTAATATTCACTATTCACGCCAATATTCACGAAGGTAATCGTAATGATAATAACGATGGTACTCTCACTCTCGCCTCACGACCTGAAGATAAAGATAAAACATTAAAACAGTCTATTGAAAGAACTACTCACAAATCGTTCAACATCAAATGGTATTTACTCGATGAGTTATTAATATGCGCATGTGATACTCACAGTCTTACTCTTGAGGGATGAAAGACAACATTCATTCGAATAAGTCTATGCCCCCCCCCCCAAAAAAAAAGAAGTGCAAAGTGAGAGATTCGCAGATGAAAAAATGATAATTCTAAACATGTCGTCAGATAGAAATTGACAATATGATGGCTGTAGAATTACAATCATACGCAACTACGTTTTTTTTAATAAACAAGTAATGGTTTCATGTCTCAATTTTTGTGAGCGTTATTTCTTAAAAAAGAAGGGACAAAAAGTAAGAGAAAAAAAAAGGAAACACGGAGCTATTGAGAAATGTACGATTTCCATTGTTACTAAATTTCAAAGAGAAAAATGCGCTTTGAAAATAAGCGACCGAACAAGCCGGAATAAATGTTTCCACCGCAACGTTTTTGATCTTGAGTTCTTCCCATATAACGAGAGATCACTTTTTTCTCTCTCCCCCATTTCTTTGAATCCCCTCAGTCGGAACATCTACCAGTCGTCTGTGCCCCCATGTGTCTATTCTTCGGATTTTCGAAAAAGGAACACCGCTTTTTGTTAGGCTCGTAATCCCTCAGATGCAGGGTCGGGGGCGGTTCCTTTGAGTCCCTTCTAACTGCGTAACCCGGGTAATGGCGGCGACACTTATAAAACAGGGTCACGGGCGGGATAATCTTAACCAATTTTGAAAAGATAAGAATCAAAAGAAAACGAGCGAGGGTTTGAAATGAATAATTCACACATATTTTGCTCGATCTCTGTCATTTTTTTTTTTTTTTTTTTTTGTAAAACGTTCACTGAAAAGCGCCCATTTTCCAATGAGTACAATGTGCGCGTGAGAAACGAGAGATTTAAAAGACTGCCGACGCTTCACGTGATCCAAATGTAAAGCAACTTTCAAGCGTTTAATTTACTGCATTGTATACAACAATAGTCATTTTACCGAAAAATCACGAGTTGATATTCTTAAAAACAGTTATAATTTTGTTGTTTTCATGTTTTCTCTAATTATATATTTGACTGCGTAATGTATATCCTGCGTCCCCTTTCTATTTCAGTATTTACTTAGAGAGAGAGAGAGAGATAGATAGATAGATAGATAGATAGAGAGAGAGAGAGAGAGAGAGAGAGAGAGAGAGAGAGAGAGAGAGAGAGAGAGAGAGAGAGAGAGAGAGAGAGGTGCGTGCATGCGTGTGCGTGTGTGTGTCTATGTGTCTGTGTGTACATAAAAGAGAAAGAGCGTGAGTTTGCGTTTGTTTGTCTATATGTGCGTTTGTATATATGTACTTGCGTGCACGTAGACGCCACTTGAAGCCATTCACGTCATCTGTTTATTTAGTATAGCAACACCTAACATCTAATACTAAGCAAGCCCGAGTAGTAAGAGAAACGACCCTTACGTAGACGCCAAGGTAGAACTCGAGGTTAGAGGTCAGAAAACTCTCAAGTAGGACCACGAGTTAGAGCATGAACATCTCTCTCGCCCCCTTCCCTTCCCCCCTCCCTCCCTTTCCCGTCCCCTTCCACCCTTCTTTTCTGTTCCCTATTTCCTTTCTTCACTGTACTCTAAGCAGTGTGTGTATGTAAGTGCACGTGCGCGTGTGTGTATGTATGTGTGTAGGGGGGGGGGGAGATTCTGTACGCATGTGTGCGTGTGTTTGTGTGTGCGTGTGTATAAGTATATGTCCGCGTGTGTGTGTGCGTATGTATGTGTATGTGTGTGTGCCAGGCCAACCCTCATGTCACGCCGTAATCATTCACCCTTATTTATCCCCGACAAGAGGTGGCTAAGAGAGAGAGGGGGATGTAAGGGTGAAGGGTGAAATATAGTTTATTTTCACCATTAAAACTTTTCCTCTTCACTATTCTTATCATCTTCGTTAATTTTCTTTTTTCAAGCAATTTTTCATATATGTTTTTTTTTTTTTTCCAAAAGAATTTATTAGATGTATCCTATACAATAATTGAAGGAAATAAGACAAACACGCAAAAGAGGCACATATTCATCTTAAGCAATGCTCCGAAAAAAAATAAGAGAATACGATAAAATACAGAAAATAAGACACTTGAGACGACACTTGAGCGGAAAGAAAATATGTATTTGTACCACGAGGGAACATATCTGTACAGTACTTCTCTTTTATGTCATTTTCTTTTACACTTGTCCTCTTTTACTTGATCCACTCATTCCTTATCACAATTTATCCTTCAGTCTATCACTCACGTATGTTTGATTATTGGATTTTTTTTCTCTCCCCCCTTTGGCTCACATTCCTTTCTAAAACATCGTTTTTCCATACCAAAACCTTCACTGTGATATATGTCTCTCCCTCTATATAATTTTATTTCTATCTCTTTGGTGTTTTTGTCCCTCTCTTTCTCTCCTCTCCTCTCCCTTCCTCCTTTCCTTTCATTACTTCCCTTCTCCTCTCTTCTGCTTCCCACCTCTCCTTTCCTTTTCCTCTCCCTTCTCCCTCCCCTTTCCTCTCCCCCTCCCCCTCTCCTTTCCTCTCCCTCCTCCTTTTCTTTTCCTCTCCATCCCCCTCCCCCTCCCCCCTTTCCATTCTTCCCCCTCCCTCCCTCCTCTCCTCTCCCTTCTCCCTCCCCTTTCCTCTCCCCCTCCCCCTCTCCTTTCCTCTCCCTCCTCCTATTCTTTTCCTCTCCATCCCCCTCCCCTCCCCCTCCCCCCTTTCCATTCTTCCCCCTCCCTCCTCTCCTCTCCCTTTCCTCCCTTCTTCCCCCTTCTCGTCGGTGTGTTTGAAGTCGCAGACGCTTCGGCGAACGAGGCTCTAGGGAGCGGACGGGGTTCAAGGCACGCACACGCTCCCTACGGTGCATGCTGATATCACTTTAATTATTATTATCTCTCATGAGCAGTTAGGGACGAACCACAAGATGGGGCTCTGAGTTCACCCGGGAATTAATTTGTGCGAGGGAGATTGCCGATCGCGTATGCGAACTCACTTTGGCCGATGCGCGTTCGTTCGGCCGAGGGACTTCCTTCCATCGCTCCGTTTTCTTTCGGGTTCATTCTGTGATGCCCTCGAAACCGCCTTTTTTTTTTT
Organism: Penaeus japonicus; assembly: GCA_017312705.2. NCBI lineage: Eukaryota > Metazoa > Arthropoda > Malacostraca > Decapoda > Penaeidae > Penaeus > Penaeus japonicus. Next base: position 908,809 of record BOPN01000043.1, read on the forward strand.
TTTTTTTTTTTTTTTTTTTTTTTTTTTTTTTTTTTTTTTTTTTTTTTTTTTTTTTGTTTGTTTCGAGGTCGTCGTTTCTTAACGTCTTTCTGTAATATTGGAAACAAACCTATGTGTGTTATGCTTTTTTTCTTTTCTTTTAGCTTTGTCTTCAGATTTTTATCTAACGTTTTTTTTCTTTACTGCACTGTTCTTGGTCCGTTTTTATTCCACCGAGAAACTTCCTGTAATCTACTCGGTTCTCGAAGCAAATATTTAAAAAATCACTTCCTCTCCGCTTCCTTCTGTTCTTTCTCCTTTCTTTACCACTTTTACCTACCCCTTCTCTCCTATCCTTTGCCTCTCCCTCTATTCGTCCTTCATACACTTAATCCCTTACCTTCTGTCCTTTCTACAACTGTCCTTTTCTCCCGCCAGTTCCCTCCTAGCCTTCATCCGTCCGCCCTATCCGATTTCCCCTTTCTCCTATTTGTTCCCTCTTACTCTTCCTCCCTTCTTCCTACCCTTTATCCTTCTTTCCTATCCATTGCCTCCAATCCTACCTCCCTTCATACTCCTCTTCTA
>BOPN01000043.1:919372-926872 GCA_017312705.2 Penaeus japonicus
TGTTGTGTGTGTGTGTGTGTTTGTGTGTGTGTGTGTGTGTGTGCGTTTGTGTATGTGTGTGTGTGTTTGTGTGTGTGTGTGTTTATGTGTGTGTGTGTGTGTGTGTGTGTGTGTATGTTTGTGTGCGTGTGTGTGTGTGTGTATAAGTGTGATATAACATCAGATAAAACTTGGAACACCAAGAAATAAACCAACCGTAATTCACACAACAAACCGAGATAGATATCACAATCCCAAACACCGATGCCGACGACGGACGCCGCTGATAAGCAAAAAGCCAAGCCAGACGAAGTAGCGCCATGCAATTGAGTTTGCAATCGCGGGCTGGGTGTTGATCTCGATCCGTAATGAGTGGGCGCCGTGCAGCATCAGGTAGCGGGGCGTGAGTAGAGGAGGTGGCGCCCCATCTGAGGCCTCACTGTGTGCATGGCAGCGGGGCCACGGCACTGTACCCCCCTGAGGGCAGTGCCATCATGGCACCATACGGGAGGCCAACGAAAGGGATGTCCGGCTGAGAGGGAGCATCATCATAATCATCATCATCGTCTTCATAATGGTGACGATACCAATGCTAATTCTTTCATTATCTTTATTGTTGTTATGATTATCATCATTATCACTATCATTAAGCTGTCATAAATTTTACTATTATTACGTTCATCATTGCTACTGTTGTTGTGATTATCATCATTATCATAATATTATGGTGATTATTTAGAAACGTTGCCATAGACTACTATAGATAAATATTGTAGTTACTTTATGGAGAAAAGGATAGATGTATTCAAAGAAGAAGCCATTATTCAGGCTTGGAAATGTGTACTTGTTTTACATTAATTCAATTCATCACCTTAATTCTATTCTCATTAGTATTTTGATATAATTAATTACCACTGTAAATTCATGGTTTGGCTGCCCAGTGAGGATATAAGAGTCCCATTTCAAGAAAAAAATTGGACAGAATTTTTAAATACAAAATTAACGAGTACGTCATTCATCACAATCTCTTAATTCCAAATACTAGACAGCCCAACCCACAGTAACAACTCATCGGAAAAAAAAAACTAACACGTTAACCTGAGCTCAGAAGTGAGTACCATACAAGGTCATGAGCTGCATAGAAAGTCGTGATTTGATTCTGGCACGTTACAAAGCATGAAATCATAAAAGCTATGGCATGCTATAACATGGAGTGGAATCGAGTGAAAGGAGGCCGGGTCTTGGTCTTGCTCTTTGTCTTACCTGACGAATATTATTTCCCTTGCCATCTTCACAGTCGTCGGGATGTGTGCCACTGTGCCTAGGCAACTTTAGCTTGTTCATAGAAAGTGCCTACAATATGGCTGACCGGTTCAATGGTATTAGCAGTACGTTTCTATATATCAGAGAACATTCATTTCGCTTCTGTGTTTCCGTGGTATGGCAAGAGGGTGTGCGTGTTATTCTGTGTTATTCTGACACGTTGATGCTTTGCCATTGGTAATATAGACTCAGAAATAACCCTCGAGTCCCAGCATCCGACTTCTTCTTGTCCTTGGCGTGTATGTGCGGGCTGAGGACGAGCTTGGCGTTTCCTCGATATGCCCATAGGATGCTGACTGAGGAATCATCTGAAGTCAGGGGAGTAGGACATTCATCTGGCAATTCTTTCAAAGAAAACACATCAAGTGGGAGTTGCTATATAGAATGACAGATATCATTAGCTTTTGTTGTTTTATATTATCAGTAAGTAAGAAACACTGAAGTCAGACAGTATTGTAATGACGATCACGGAAGTAGTTACGGTAACTACAGCTAAAGCAAAAGTTAATTAAGCCAAGACGATTAAATCATAGTGATAAGGCGATGATGTATCGGCGGTGATATCAGGTCAGTGGGGATACAGGTCGAGGAGTTCAACGCGTAGGAAGTGAGGTCAAAGGTCAGAAAAGGATGATATACATTTCTCGACAAATAACGAATTTTATATTATAAGGCTTTTAATTAATAACTAACAGTACACTTTTGTTATATTGCGAATTATTTTTTCTCTTATCTAGGCGCCATTCTGATGATGATGATAATGGTAATAATGATGATAGTAACAACAATAATGCTAAAGTTAATGATATCAATGATCATGATTATAAGGATAATGATGATTTTAATAATGATGACAATAATTTAGATGATAATGGTAATAATGGTGATTTCGATACCAATTATGATAATGCCTTTAATAATAATAATACCAATTATAATGATGATGATAATAATGACAAGATCAATAAAAATGATAATGATAGTAAAAATAAGAATAAAAATAGTAATGATCATAACAATAATGATAATGAAAAAATGCAATCATACAAATAATAATGGTAACAATGCCCATAATAATGACAATGATAATCATTTTGATAACAATTATGATCATGATAATAATGATAATTATGACAGTTATGATTATGATAACAATGATAACAATCATATAATCATGAAGAGCCTAATGGTAGTAGTAATAAAAATGCTAATAACAATTATGGTGATAGTAATAACAATAACAACAATAATGATGGTGATTGTAGTGGAAATGATAACGCTGATGACAATGATAATGATAACGCTAATGATAATGGTGATAGTGATCACAATAATAGTAACAATAACAATAATAATAATAATAATGATAATAATGGTGATGATGATGATGTAATAATGATGGGGATAATGATAATGATTAAAAACAGTAATGAGGATGATAATAGTAATAATAGTAATCATGATGATGATAATAAGTCACGATAATGATAATGATAATAGTAACAATAATGGTAATGATAATTATAACGATATCAACAATAGAAATAATGATAATAGTGATAATAACAATGATACCAATAATAATATTAGCAATAATGATAATAATAATAATGAAAATAATTGTGATAGTAATGATGATAATGATGGTAATGAGCTGATAATGGTAATAGTTATAATGATAATTATAGTATCAATGATAAAGATAATGATAATAACAACAATGATAATGCCAATACAATGATAATGATAATAATAATTAGGATAATAGTTGTAATAATAATGTAAAGGATAATGATAATAATGATGATACTAAAATGATAATGATAAGGACAATAATGGTAAGGATTATGATGATAAAGGTAATAATAATAACAATAAGGATAATGATGATAATGGCAGCAATAGTAATGATAGGGATAGTGATGATAATAATAATGATAACAACGGTAACAAAAAGAATAATAATGACAATTAAACTAAAATAAAACCAACAGTGGTTCAGATATTAACAAAAACAATAATACAGTTCTTATTGATGATAAAGATAGTGATACTGACTTACATTATAGTACGGATAATTATAGAAAAAAACATAATTGCTTTTATTGTAACAAAAACATTGATAATCCAACTAGTGATCGTTACAATGATTATGACATAGTGATGACAATGTTCACAGTCATAATGAGAACAATGATGATGATAAAGATAATGATAGCGTTGACAAAAAATAGCCGAGTAAGTTTTAATAGGATGGTAGACTTAGGTGGGAAATGTACATAGGAATAAATTAAAGAAAGTATAGCGATGATAAAGATAGGAATTATGACAAAAAATAAATGGCAAACTGTAATACAACCCCCCCCAAAAAAAAAGAAAAAAATATATATATATATATATATATATATATATATATATATATAGAGAGAGAGAGAGAGAGAGAGAGAGAGAGAGAGACAGATGAAAAATGTAAAGGAAATTATAATGATTATGCTTCAGAAGCTAATAGGTAGTTGTGTAAGGGGAAAAAATCATGATAAGATTATATTACAAATCGTACATAATCATCCTCTCACAGAAATGTACTTAATTGATACCACGAATTCAATCCACCATTATCCATTCTTGCCACGCAGGAAATACACTCTCACCCTCTCCCCCCCCCATGCCTCTATAAGACATAGGTGATCTACTAGTCTCATGTACCCCCCTCCCCCTCCCCCTTCCCTTCCCTTCCCCCTCTATCCTCTACCCCCTACCCCTTCCCTCCCCCCTCTATCCTCTACCCCCTACCCCTTCCCTCCCCCCTCTATCCTCTACCCCCTACCCCTACCTCGCCCCCGTTCTCCTCCCTCAACCCTCTCCTCCTCACTCTCACCCCCTTGCCCCCCCCCTCCCCCCTTGCATCACCTTATCCCCTTCGAAATAAAAAATGCGGGCGGCCGGGAAAGGTGCCAGGTGTCGCCAGACTGTGGAAACTGATATGCAAGGAGTGTATGTTTTTATGTTAAGGCTTAAACCTTTTAACGTCCGTTCGAGGTGTTTGTGTGGTTTACTTTGTTCGTATGTGATAGGAAATTCATTTGTAAAATTTAAAGATAGGTATACATAAGGTTATATACTCGCAGTCATACATATACACCTTCTTACAAATATGTATATACAAATCCACACTGTACATGTGTATATATATATGTATATATATATATATATATATATATATATGTATATATACGTATATATATATATATATATATATATATATATATATATATATATATATATATATATATATATATATGTATACAATACACATGCACATGTCCACTTGCACAGGTATATGTACATGCACTTCCACGCACATACAGACATAGACGCAGACAGACACGTATATACACACACCTGTTCAAATTCATAGAGACACAGGTATGTACATAAAATATACATACACGAAATACGCCCATTAAAAAAAAGATAGAATAGGAAAAAAAAGCAAACAGTGAAAAGCAATTTCTTCCTAACAAGCAAACAAACGGTCTCTCGCCCCCCCTCCCCCACCAGCTCCCCCCTCCCCTCGCACGCACTCACACACAGAGTGTTCACACAACACATGAGTGACAGAACAAACATGCAGCACCGACAGTCATTCAGCCTGGGACACAAAGCTGCTTGCTTGCATGCGAGGGCAGTTGGGGAGGGGGTGTTGGGCAGGGGGGAAGGGGGGGAGAGTTTGTAAGGTGGGGGGGTGGGGGGCTGAGGTAAGGGGGAGGTGTGAGGCGGGGGTGGGGGAAGGAAAAAGGAAAACGGGTGTGGGACAAGGAGGCAGGGAATGGGAGGGGGGTTGGGGTGGCGAAGGGAGAGGGTGGGGTGGGGTGGGGAGGTGTGAGGTGTGGGGTGTGGGGTGGGAGGAGGAGGGAAAGCGGCTGTGGAGTGGGGGAGGGGGATGGGGGAGGGTGGAGAATGGCAGGAAAGTGGAAATTTTGTGGCGAGATGGTAGGGGAGAGGGGGTGGGGGTGGATATTTAGTGTAAGGGAAAGGGGGAAGGGAGAGGGGGTAATGAAGGCGAAGGGGGGGGGGGGGGTAGAAGAAGTTGTCTCAGCAATTGCCTTTACATGGAAGAGGGAGTTGGAGGGGAGGGGGGGGGGGCAGAAGGAGGTGAAGAAGAGGAGGAAAAAAGAAAGGGGAGTGTAGTTGCAAAATATCCAATTTTTAAATCAAACAGAACGAATCAAAATAAAGTTCCTCTTTACTCTTATAAAGAAAATAAAAAATAAACTCGCGTTGACACTTCACTTATTTTTCTTTCTTCATCTTTAGACAGAAACTGAATCAAAACATCCGAAACACCGAGACGATCTCACAATGAACGTTCGCGACTGTGTTTGATTTCCCTGAACGTTATAATCCGTGATGCGAATTTGTTTCTCGAGATGTTCAAGTTTTTTTTCTTCTTCTTCTCGCCTTCTCCCCTCGTTTGGATCTTAGCCTAAGACGGCTATCTCGATCCCCTTGGCCGCATGTCCCACAAGGCGAGGCGCGGGCCGGCCGACGTCTTCGTGATTTGTGGACGAATTAGAAGGGAGGTAAAAAAGAGAGAGAGAGAGAGAGAGAGAGAGAGAGAGAGAGAGAGAGAGAGAGAGAGAGAGAGAGAGAGAGAGAGAGAGAGAGAGAGAGAGAGAGAGAGCAGGAATACTTGTAAAAAAAACGCACATACGCACACACACACACACGCACAAACACACATACACACAAAAACACACACACAGACAAGTTTCATTCTTATAGTTTCTCTCTTTTATATATTCATTCCTTTTTCGTCTCCCTTCTCTTTCCTTGCTCTTTATACCCGAGGGAAATGAATTATACATGCATGTATAAATGTACAAACACACACACACACACACACACACACACATACACACACATATTTACATGTATAAATGTATATTTGTATATATACATACATACATACATACATACATACATATATATATATATATATATATATATATATATATATATATGAATATATATATATATATATATATATATATATATAATATATATATATATATATATATATATATATATATATATATATATATATATATATATATATATATATATATATATATATATATATATATATATATATATATATATATATATATATATATATATATATATAATATATATATATATATATATATATATATGCATGTATCTGTATGTGTGTATATGCATGTATGTATGTATATATAAAATTGCCCACTTAAAGGCCAAAGAGACATATCTAGGAATAGAAGAGCATATTTTACGAGAAGATCACGATCATTAGCAGCATCTTGTTGGAATCCATGATATTATTTATCTTTATTTTATATAAAACTATGCATTAAAAGAACCGTACAGCTTGCCAAGCGACCTTTTAAACAGTCCCATTACGAAATCACCTGAACACTATGAAATGAATTCTACCAACGAAAAAACTCCAACTTAGACTGCGGGTAGTGATGGAAATGATGGAAAAGGTGTTGGCAATGGTGTTCGTGGAGGCAGAGGTGGAGGTAGAAGTGTTGGCAGACTTATTAGGGGAGATCTCACTGGGCGTGGGTGGTTCTCAGTTAGTGAAGAAGGGCGACCTGCGAGGAAGAATGGGTAAGCGAGGGCGCCATGAGAGACAGAGGGAAGGGGGGAGAAAGAAAGAGAATATTGAGGAGGAGGAGGAGGAGGAGGAGGAAGAAGCAGAGGATAATAAACAAAAGAAGAAGGATGAAGAGGAGGAGGAGGAGGAGGAGGACAAAGAAGAGTCTGATGATGATAGAGACGAAGACAAAGAAAGGGAGAAAGAAAGAAAAATAGAGAGAAGGAGAGGGTGAAGATGTAGGAAAAGAAGGTGATGTAAGTGGAGGAGGTAGAACAGGAGAAGATGAAGAAGGAGAAAGAGGAGAAAGAAAAGAAGAAGAAGAAGAAATATGAAAGGAAAAATGAAAATAAAGAGAAAAAAAAGGAGAGAGAAAAGAAGAAGGAGACGAAGAAGAAAATGGGAAGCAGAAAGGAAGAACAAATGATACGAAAGAAAGAGGGATAATGATAAAGAGAAGAAGAAAGAGAAGAAGGAGAAGAAGAAAGAGAAAAAGGATAAGAAAAAAATAGAAGAAGAAATAGAAAAAAGGAAGAATATGAAAAAAAAAGAAG
>BOPN01000044.1:15000-17500 GCA_017312705.2 Penaeus japonicus
TGTTGATGACTGTCATTAGAAGATCGTTCATCAGAGAGCTGAGACTCGTGGGGGGTTGATGGAGGTGGGGGTGGGGTGGGGAAAGGGTAGAGGAGGGGTTGGAAGTAGAGGAGGAGTGGAGGGTGGAGGAGGGGTTGGAAGTATAAGAAGGGGTGGTGGGGTAGAGGAGGGGTGGGAGGTAGAGGAAGGGGTGAGAGGTAGAGGAGGAGAGTGGGGTAGAGAAAGAGTGGTGAAGTAGAGGATGGGTTGGAAGTATAGGAAGAGGTGGTGGGGTAGAGGAGGGGTGGAGGGTGGAGGAGGGGTTGGAAGTATAGGATGGGGTGGTGGGGTAGAGGAGAGGAAATAAGAGAAGGTAGTGGGGTTCATCAGAGGGGTTGAGAGACGTTGGCAGGACTGTTAGAATAGATCGAGGAAGAAGGGTGAGGGTTGAGGATTGAGGACAGAGAGGGATTGAAGTTGGTGATTTTTTTTCTTTCTTTCTTTCTTTTCTTTTTCTTGGGGGGTGGAGTAGGTAGATCACGGTGAGACTGTTCAGAGGAGGGGACGTATAGGGTCTATAAGGGTTGGGGGGTTTGGAGAGGGGGGGTGAGAGGTTGCAAGAGTGGTTTTGGACTTTGAGGGGGAGGGGAAGGGAAGGGGAAGGAAAGGATTCAGAGTAGAGGGGGAGGAGGATAGGGGTGAGGATGGGGAAGGGTGGGGAATGAGTAAGGATCGAGATAGATGGATGGATATATATGAGACTGATACTCATATCATATCAGATGAAATTACAGGTAAAATAGAATGCATGAATATATTCTCTGACATGTACTGTATGTGTTTATGTGTCTATCTCCTTCTCTCTCTCTCTCTCTTTCTCTTTCTCTCTCTCTCTCTCTCCCTCTCTCTCTCTCTCTCTCTCTCTCTCTCTCTCTCTCTCTCTCTCTCTCTCTCTCTCTCTCTCTCTCTCCCTCTCCCTCTCCCTCTCTCTCTCTCTCTCTCTCTCCCTCTCCCTCTCCCTCTCTCTTTCTCCCTCTCTCTCTCTCTCTATCTCTTTCCCTTTTTCTCCCTCTCTCTATCTCTTTCCCTTTTTCTCCCTCTCTCTATCTCTTTCCCTTTTTCTCCCTCTCTCTATCTCTTTCCCTTTTTCTCCCTCTCTCTATCTCTTTCCCTTTTTCTCCCTCTATCTCTTTCCCTTTTTCTCCCTCTCTCTATCTCTTTCCCTTTTTCTCCCTCTCTCTATCTCTTTCCCTTTTTCTCCTATACTATACATATATACATATATATATATATTATATATATATACATATATGCATATATGTATGATATATATACATATATGTATAATATATACACACACACACACAGTTAAGACGCAAAAGCACATACGTCTGCGGTCATGTGTTGTAAATCAGAGCCACACAGCCTGGAAAGACTAACGGTTGCATATGCTTCTTTATGAACCTTTAAATTTTCTCTATCTTATGACCGTGGCTTTGTTTTCTCTATGTCAAGTATTATGTTGTCTTCTCCGTTGTGGAAATTCTGGTTGTTTGGTTTTATGTTTTAATTATGATTAATACTACTGGCATTGTTGTTATTATCGTAGGCTTCAATATTATATAATCATTATTGATATTACTGTTGTTGTCGATATAATCATGTCATTATCATTATTTTATTATCATCATTGCAATTGTTGTCATAATAATATCATCATAATTGTTGTTGTCATTATTATTACTATTGTTAACATCATTATCATTACTATCATTTCCATTATCATTATTTTTATAATTATCATAATTTCATCATCAATACCTTTATCATTATCCTATTCATCATTATTATCATAATTGTTATAACTAATCCTAGTGCTGTTGTTATCACTATCATCATTATCATTACTATTATCATTATCACTTTTAATATTGTTATTCCTATAACTGTATTTATTATCCTATTTACCATCATGATTGTTATCATTATAAGCATCATAATTATTAGCATTATTATCAACATAACCATTATCATCATTATCAATAGAATTTATCACATATCTTAAGGAAGTAATTCATCATAATTGAACTGGCAGATACATTCTGTACACACAGGGTCAAAGCTTTCACATAAGGCAATAGCCTACTTACATACTTACGTACACAAACTCATACTTGTGCGCCTGTTACCTGGGCTTGCATTCACTTACATCTTATGCATATTCATAGGAGTGGAAAATTTGGAAGTATACAGATAAATAGAGGGTGTTGTGTGTGTGTGTGTTTATATGAATATATATATATATATATGTATGATATATATACATATATGTATAATATATACACACACACACACACACAGTTAAGACGCAAAAGCACATACGTCTGCGGTCATGTGTTGTAAATCAGAGCCACACAGCCTGGAAAGACTAACGGTTGCATATGCGTCTTTATGAACCTTTAAATTTTCTCTATCTTATGACCGTGGCTTTGTTTTCTTTATGTCAAGTATTCTGTTGTCT
>BOPN01000044.1:42500-47500 GCA_017312705.2 Penaeus japonicus
TGTTCTGTTCTGCCTTCAAGGGAAAAGGAGGGGAGAGGGAGAGGAAGTCGGAGGGGTTAAGTCTACCCTTTCTCCTCTTAGTTAACCCCCTTTCTACTTCTCCCTATCCCTCTCCCCTACCTTCTTCCACTTATTCCCCTCTCATTCCCGTATCCCCCCATCCCCTACATCCTCCTCTTTTCCCCTCCTTGTCTCCTATCCCCTCTCGTTCCTATCCCGCGTCCCCCTTTTAACATGACGTCTCTATTTGCTTTCTAACTGGCAATCACGATACACCTTTAGCCCTCGTGGTCATTATCGGGGCAGCGTTTCTACATGCACACACGCACGTCCTTATGGCAAATACACGCTTCTTACTATCACAGTCACACGTACGTGTTTATACCCGTCTTGTAACTGTCTTTTGTTTTTTGCGAAGAGAGTAATCTCCTCTTGCTTATATTCGGGTTGCATGTAGATCCTGTTATGCGAATGATGGTTTTGTGTGTAAGAGTAAATGTTTTTAAATTGTTGATTATAGAGTCTTTTAGATTCATGATTTATGCAAAACAACTAAACAGTTGCTCAAGGAACTATCCATTTAAATTGCTAATTATATGGTTTGATAATTACACATTCAGCATAGTGAATACATGGCAAAATTACAAACTGTTGATAAACTGTCTAATTAAATAGCAAACTGAAGATTTAATGTCTTTGCTAAGTTTTCTTCAAAGGGTTTTCATGTTCTTATTTTCACTCTCTTTCACTTTTTTTTTTCTTCTTCTTCTCTCTCTCTTCTTCTATCTCATATCATTATCTTTTCTGGTTCTCTCATTTTCATTTTTGTTAGCTTGTGTTTGTTTTCATTCTTTCATCTTTGGGCATTTATTCGTTTTCTCTCGTCATCCTTTATTGTTTCTTCTTTCTTTCTTTTCACAATTATCTTACTCTTCTCTGGATGTATGTTTCTTATCTCATCTTCGAATTAGCTACTCCTATTCCTTCTTTCGCATTCGGGTCTTTTCTTCATGTTTTCTCTCGCTTTCGATCACCAATTTTTCCATTTTCATTGTACATATCTTTCTCTCTATCTGTCTCTCTCTCTTTCTTTCCCTCTTTTTTTTCTTTCTCCCATTCTCTTCTCTTCTTGCCATCTCCCATTTATTCTAACTCCTCTGGATTATCTGTTTCTTTATTAATTCTCCTTATCAACTGGTCTCTCCTTACATTCACTTCGTATCTCTCTACCTTAATCTTGCCTTGCCCTACATCTGCTCGATATAATGCCACTAGGCCGCCACTTGTCTTAAGGAACCTTGGCCTTTTTCTATATTCCTTTGGTTTAAAGTTGTCTGGCTTGTATGAAACTTATAGTCTTGACGAATCTACTTCTTGAGTGTAAATATGATGAGTATTTTGTGACATTCTTATTATATTCGTTTCATCTTTTTTTTTTTTTTTTTTTTTTTTTACTATTGTTATTGCTATCGTATTTTTTGCCACTAGCTTTTGTGTAAATCTTTCAAATAACTTAGCTTATAATATACCAGCTTTAACAAATTCTTTTTACATCCAAGAGTTAACATGCAGTAAACACACACACACACAAATATATGCGCGCACACACACACACATACATAAACATACACATACACACACACACACACACAGATATATGTATATATGTATGTATGCATGTATGTATGTATGTATGTGCATATGTATGTACGTATAAATGTGTGTGTGTGTGTGTGTGTGTGTGTGTGTGTGTGTGTGTGTGTGTGTGAAAACTCAAGAATATATATATATATATATATATATATATATATATATATATATATATATATATGTATATGTATATAATTATATAACTAGACTAAGATGGAGCAGGGAGTGTGGAATGTCAGAGCAGGTTAAGGAAAACAAAGGAGCGAGCGAAAAGAGAGCAAAATTAAAAGGTTCATTTATCAAAAAATAATACCGTCCATTGTTCCCATAACTTAACAACAATTACCAACACTATGTGTAGATCATTACTAAATCAAAGTAGTTTACCAAAGTACTCATTGCTGCTATCATCTTTTATCTTGTAATTTGAAGAGATGTAATTATGAAATGTATAATTATAAGTTATAATTATCATTTTACATACCATAATGGCTTATCCATATCCAACCTTCACTACATATTTCACAGAGATATGATTATTGATACAAATATCTCGCATTTCACATCTCATATGCTGCCACTCTGTCAAAGCACATCTAAGTACCATCACTTCACACCTTACCTTATTCTCTCTATCGCCCACTTTCAATGTACATTTCAAAGCGATGTGGTTATCAATCTAAATCTCATTATTTTTTGTATCAGTTCACACTTTGCATCACGCACTCACGATATTGTTAAAATGAAGAAGAAAAACAAGAAAAAAAAATCCACAATAAAAATGCAGACGGAAGAACAATGAAAAATCTCATATATAAAGATGCATATCACAGAATAAGTAGATATATTAATGGAAATAGAATACATATCTTCAATAATTTTTCATCTTCTAAATCTGAACCTTGAATCTTAGTTATATTGAATTCATCACAAAGGAAACGTATAAAGGTGTGTGAGAATCGTGACTTCTGTGATTTAACGGGAATCCGGGGCTGTTATAAAGTGAAGTGGGGGGAGAAAGATAAAGAGAGAGAGAGAGAGAGAGAGAGAGAGAGAGAGAGAGAGAGAGAGAGAGACGAGCAGGACAGGTAAAGAAAGAGAGAGAGGAAGAAAGAGCGAGAGAGAGAGAAAGAGACACTCTTTATCTACTCTTTTGGACAGGCAAAGAAAGAGAAAGAAGAAGAAAGTGCGAGAGAGGGAGGGAGGGAGAGAGAGAGAGAGAGACGAGCAGGACAGGCAAAGAAAGAGCTAGAGAGAGAGACAGAGACACTCTTTATCTACTCTTTTGGACAGGTTCTTTCTCATTCACTACACGTCAATGTCAATCTGTTATCTCTGCTGATTGCAATGGTGGCCTGCATTTATCCCTACAATATGCAGAACAATGTCATGATTCGACCTGAGAATGAAATAAAGGATTTGATGCTATTTGGTGAAAATCCTGCAAGTAATTAACGTTTCGAATATGTTGAATAATTTTATATGCAGTTAGTTGTACGCTGGCAAATCCATTGATATTTGATAATAATATCGTGTACACCGAATAATTGACACGTGTTCTGAATATCATGAAAATGAATATTCCCTTTGAGGCTTTGTGGTAACGTTATATTCTATTCTACCTTTTAGCAAGTAATATCGTTAATAAAAAAAAAAATCTACTGCAGTTCGTTTGCCATTTATTAAAAAATCTTTTAAACTTTCAAACTAATGAAAAAGTACGCAAAGCTGCATCAGTATTTGATATAATTAATATATAGTCATGTTTTCATATAAGTCACTATCATTTGATTTTCAGTGTTCATTCCCTGTACTCCTTGAATTAAGCTGGCACCGTTACAGCCTCGTTTGTATTGTCTGATCAAGTTGCATGGATGCAGAGAGAGAGAGAGAGAGAGAGAGAGAGAGAGAGAGAGAAAGAGAGAGAAAGAGAGAGAGAGAGACGAGCAGGACAGGCAAAGAAAGAGAAAGAGGAAGAAAGAGCGAGAGAGAGAGAGATGAGCAGGACAGGCAAAGAAAGAGAAAGAGGAAGAAAGAGCGAGAGAGAGAGAGACGAGCAGGACATGCAAAGAAAGATAAAGAGGGAGAAAGAGCGAGAAAGAGCGAGAGAGAGAGAGAGAGAGAGAGAGAGAGAGAGAGAGAGAGAGAGAGAGGAATCCAAAACTGAATGCAATGAGTGGGATACCCGAGCTTGTAAAACGGCCAGGTCCAAACCAAGTAGAATCTGCAACAGTGACTCACCCGGACACAATGCATCATCCGAGCAACGAGCGTGCAGCATTGTCTTATTTGGTTCAAGACTTTGCAACGCGGATACATCTTGCAAAAAGAACTTACAGCATTGACTCACTAGTTTCAAGAGTTCGCAATACTTACTCTCTTGAAACAATTACTTTGACTCACCCTTTCAAAGAATTTGCAAGATTGATTAAGTTGCAATAATGATCCGTGTAGGTTAAGAGTTAACATGCAACATTCAAGCTTGCAGTATTGACTTGTAATGTCGAATCTGTACCATCGAATTCTGCAATCCTTCGGTACCCTAATGATCTAGATTTTGCAACGGAATTACCATTTAGAACAATGATTCTGCAACAGCGACTCACGAAAGTCCAATTCATGCAACAGTAACTTACCTGCGTAAATTTATATGAATAAATAATACACTCTCTATCTACTCTTTTGTTCTATGATCCGATTTATAAGAATCCAAATTAAATACATTCATCTATTTTGTTTTTTTTCTTCTAAATTCTCCCGAATTCGAAACAAACATAAACAAGAATGGCACGCAAAGAACACCAAGAACAACAACAAATGAAAATGACATATTCCCAGGAAGTATTCGGGTAAGAGTTAAAGCTTCCACGATTGCGCAGTCGTAAACACACACGATCTTATGAAATTTTATTGCATTGTATCCCCGACTTAACAGGGATCGTAAACTACTTTTACTCTGTGATAATTTGATGTTTCGTTTCAAGCTTTAATTTGATAAGGAGGAAGAGGAGGAGAGATGAAGAATAGGGATTGAAGATACGGAGATAGCGATAGAGGAGGATAGAGTGTGGGAAGAAAGGGGAGAGAAGGATAAGGAGGGAGGAATCGTGGTTGTAGGTATGGGGATTGGGTAAGGAGGATGTTGGAGGGGGGGGGGGGGATGTAGAAGAGGGATAAGAAGGATTGAAGGGAGGGGGGGAGGGAGAAGAAGAGGAATGATGATTACAGATAAGAAGATAGATGAAGAGGAATAGAGGGGTGGGGTGAAGGAGAGAGATAGGGAGAGGGTGAATATCGATAGATAGGAAATAGGCTGAGAAGAAGAAAGAAGAGGTAGGGAGGCGAGTGAA
>BOPN01000044.1:52500-55000 GCA_017312705.2 Penaeus japonicus
GTGGGGTGGGGTACCGAGAGCTCAAACAAGCACTAAGTTCCCGGAAAAGGAGCGTTGAAGCAGGATAATACTGTAATTGCTTCTTTTCTTATTGCATAAAACTTAAACGGTCGAGTACAGTACAATCTGGAGAGGTTTTCAGGCAAAAAGAGATATCTGGATTTGAACTGGCTCTTCTGTCTCTGCCTTTTCCTACTCTCCTCCCTTCTTTCTCTCTCTCTCTCTCTCTCTCTCTCTCTCTCTCTCTCTCTCTCTCTCTCTCTCTCTCCCTCTCTCTCTCTCTTTCTATGTCTGCCTATTTCTGACCCTCATTTTCCGTTTGTCTCTCCCTTTCTTATTCACTCTTTCTCTAGTGAAAAAACAACAATCATAATAACTTAATATGAAAACATTTCCTTCATACTGGCTACTTGTTTATACTTAATCTCAAACCACCATTCACACACAGACGGTCCCTACCTTAAGCCTGATTTGCAGTCAGGTTTAGAATAATGACTGAAACAAATGTGTTCAAAATGAATTAGCCAAATTTATTTTGAATTTTTTTTTTTTTTTAGGATACCCAACTACGCACATATGTAAAGCCTTTCTCTCTGTTCGTTTCTCACTCTCTTCCTCTTACCTCCTCTCTTCCTAAATGACAATACAGACGAGAGACACTTTCAAGGAAATTTCAAAAGATTTCCTGAATAACATTAATCTATTCACGTTAACATCTGGAACAGATTCTCAGGTTACCAGAAGTTGGATGGAAAAAAATAAGTTTAGTGAATCATTAAAAAATCGGAATAAGCTCAAAAATGATTGTATATTAATGAACATATATAGATATATTACATCAAATATTGTGTGATCTCTATCAAAGCCTGGAAATCTGTAAGCATTAAATCTCTCAACAAATTTTGCGTATAGTAGGCTCTATCAAGTCAAATAAAGTTGAGAATCTGTTCGATATTTTATGACGCTGATAACATCGCAGTTAGCAACAATACACCTGAATATTTACACTTCCTCATACGCATTTGGTTCACGTTTAATAAACAAATGTACGGAATCACAGCGACGAGGTGTGACTGTTAAGCAGCTGGAAAACCACATCTGCATTTAAATTAATGCTGTCTAATTCAGAACAGTCAACCTCAGGGACATCCACCTTCTAGAGTCTTTGCTCTATTTTTTTTTTTAAAGAACCAGAACTCCCGATTCGTTCTTCCTAAAGCGGAAATGATAAATATAAAAGTAAAGGAACATACAGTGTGAATATCACAGTAAAAAAAAAAAAGAAAAAAAATGTCATTCAAAGTCAACCGAATATGACAGGAGATCAAACTAATTGTTGTGGGTCATAAACTATTTTGCATAAAACTCTTCCTCCTTCTCGAGTCTCTTGTTCAAAATCATTCGACACTCCGAACGAAACGTTTTAAGACTTCCATTATGCTGTCGAATCCCTGAACAAAACTTATCGTACGCTACCATGTAAATTTCCCCCGCATTATGTAAATGTTTTATGCCACTTCGAAACTTCCTCTTTAACAAGACTCCATCAGTCTACGCCTGTCTGCATGTGCCACACGACTCGCATTTATGTATCCTTTGAAGACACGGGGCAGCACGCGCAGCTGATCATTAAGACTTCGAAGTATAGAAGAGACAGATGGAGATAGATAATGCAAGATAGTTATCTCTGATTTAAGGTTGCGGACTATTCTCTTCTTTTTTCTTTTTTTTATCTTATACAGTTTTTTGTCTTATTCTTTTTTTTCTCTCATTCTACTTTGCTAATCTCTTCTCCTATTGTAATTCCTTATTTGTTGCAGTTGTTGCTTCAGGCTATTTTTTCTTAATATTTTGACAAATATTTTCTTGAATAACTCTCTGGACAAGCTTCTATTCTTGACAACTTTTTTCTTTGATACCTTAAAAAGACTTTTTCTCTGACAACCTTTTTAAATCTTTGACAATCTTTCTAAAAGGTACGGTCTCTTTCCTTTTTCCATTTTCCTAAATCTCATGTCTAACATATCTAACATTATCCATGGTTCACTTATCCTTCCCTGCTATTTCCTTCAATTTTTTTCTATTTTTTGTATAGCTTTACTCACCATTTTCCTTCTTTTATCCTCGTTTCTTTCATTCTTTCATCAAACTTTTTCGGTATCTTCCATTTTTAATTCAACTTTATCTACGATTCCTTCTGCCCTTTCATGTCTTCCTTCGTATTTTCTTTGTCTTTCCTTCTTTGTTTATGCTTTTATGTCATATTTTTTTCCTTATAATTATTTTTTTGCCTTAGCTTCCCTTACATCCTTCTTCTTCCTTCGTAATTCTCTTTATCATTTATCAAGATATACTGATGATTCCTTTTTGTCTTTCTTTACTAATTCCTTTCATACTTTTGTGGAACTCTTCTTCCCACTCATTTTCTTCTCTTTTTCTAATTCCTTGCAAACTTTTATCAAGCTTTTACCAACTCCTTTTCTTCTCTATACTTGATTTT
>BOPN01000044.1:65000-70000 GCA_017312705.2 Penaeus japonicus
TAAAAATATACATAAAAAGCCTTACTCAACGCAATACTTTATCTAATACCAGTATTTTGTAAATGGTCTTAACTAAGTCCTGAGTTAATGTAACGATGTGTTCTTCTTTTGATGGCGTTAATAATCGTCATACCAATGGCTAATTCATCTTAGGGTTTGTTAATTGCGCCTTATGTGTTTTATTATGGAACGGAATGTAATGCATTGCACCGTTCTTGTAATTCATAATCAAATCTATTCGATATCGTAATATCTATCCCTTGAAAAGAATATATATCGTATCATGTAGTTAATAAATCAGTTAGTAAGACAAAAGTACTACAAATACTGCAAAATGTAGCTTTAATAGAGTGTCACTTTTATGATATTACTTAGCGCTATTTGGTTACTTCTGTCATTATTGAATATCATAATTCTAGTTAGCAAAAGCGGCCACTGCTTTCCAAATTCTGTTGAATTTAGGTATTTTTACAAAGTGATGCAGCCCCATGGACTGTATTTGGCAGGCATGTTCTCAGTAATCTTGCCTGTAGGGTTTCTGTAAGCTAATCCAGCAGAATAGTGTCAGGAGTGTTGAAGACTGTATAAATACTGTAGTATAGTAAACAGGTGTTGCAGGACGGTAATAGGGCCTTTTGAACGATTGGGGATCGATGCTTTACCGACTCCTGTTATACTCTTGCCGCGAAGTCCACTCGGTGTCCGGCATGCAAGTCGCGTCTTGTGGTTGTTGATCGTCATCGCTTGTCAAATACCAAGTGAGCAGTGCTGCTAGATGCTAGATTACCGCAGCCTTATTTAATGGCCATTTTCTCAACATTTAGGGGATACTTTTCTAAGCTGGTGAACCTTTTCCTGTTTTTAGTTTTTCTTTATTTCTTTGCTGTTTTAATTTGCAAAGAATGTGGAAAAATAAGAAATGCAAGTCAACTTCAGTATCTTAAAGCATTAAAGAAACTAGAATGATTTGAAAACAACGAGCAAAATATAACGCCCAGTTGATATAGCGAGCACGAAGATGAAAGTTTCTGTCGCGAAGGATTCAACTAGCCTTGCCCGGACATTAAGTTCCTCAATAATATCGTCTCTATTGCCATCACCCTTTCATCCTCTCAAAGTAACGTTTTCTGTAGATCACCGTAGTCACGGAAACGAGATGTCACGATTTACAACCTACTCCACAAATCATTGGCGATGTTCTGTATACCCGACGAATTTCATTAATCTAACAGCAAGGTAAATAAGTTCTGCAATATCTCTAGAAAACGTCAGTGCTGTTCTCTTCCAAACCTGCAGTTGAATCTTCTTCCACTGTTGTTTAATTTCGGCGAATCTCGTCTGCTAGCCTGGATGTCCTAAGTTCTCTTGCACCCTCCCTCCTGCATCTTCTGCCCACCAGCCCACTGCCAACATTGCCAACGTTTCTCGGGATCCAGTTAACGATAACTCTCCTAGCCTGAGCTCTGAGCCATCTGCTGGAAGGTGGTTAAGAGTCTGACATTGTCGAAGTGCAAATTGCGATGCAGGTCACACTGTGCATGATGCTCCTAGGCTATGTTGATGATAGCATCTGCCTCTGTCTGCAGTGTGGAAGGATCGTTTGGCAGACTAATGCCATGCACTCATACTCCGCTGCAAAGGCCGCACTTGATTTCGAAATGTGACTATGAACAAAGCTGATTGTCATTATCAGGTTACTATTGTTATTAGTTCAGGATCTTTGTTATTTTGATGATGACGATGACGATGACGAACACGAAACCAATTTTCGATAGGTTATTTTCCGATTTTACCCCGATACTTTATGCCCTCCCCACATAACGGGTCTAATATCGTTGTTATTGTTGGGTTGCGTTGACTAAAACCACTATAAATGCACACTAGATATAACAAGAAATCCATCGATACTAATTTCGATGGGTTTAATGACGTGAACCTATTCTAGAAATTTACCTAGACTATAACTGATGAAAAAGAAAAAAGAAAAAAAAAACATAGATTAAAAAGGAGAAAAAAACAGCAGGATTCGCAATTAAAGACATAGCAACGATACCGACACTAATAATTGTATATCATGCCAACAATACAAAGTTATATTAATAATGATATAAACTACATGATTACGTGCCTACTTACCCTAATCATCAGGCGTCCAGGTACATGGTCGGGAGGTATTTCATCTTCTGGTAAGTAGTCCTATAACCAACAATCCATATTCCGAAGTGGTCGGCATATTATGATGGTCTGAAATGACTCGACCCTATTCTAATTGAGGAGATAAATATTTATCTGCTCTCGCACACAAACTACTTTTTTTTCTCAATTCACTGTTTTCCGGGATTTCTTTTATTTATCTATTTCTTCTTTATCAGTGATACACCTTCCAGCACTTAATCCAAATTCACCACATGAACTTCTTGCTCAAGAACTATTAGTTAATAACAATAAACAACAACAAGAGAAGTGGATCACTGCCAACCACCACACCCACACGCCACTCCCAAACGTAAACAAAGGATTGTGTACAAGCGTTCGTGAACAAATGAAACGCGAGATGCGCAGAACAACAATATTTTTAAGTATATCTCTTTCTTGTGTGTTATTTTACCGTGATATAAACGAATGTGGTGAATTATTGAAGGCTGATAATCAAATTCTGAAAATATGACAGGATACTTATGATAACAAGATGGTTTTATGATGATAACAATACCATGAAATGACACGGTAATAAAACGGAAACACATTCATAACAGTTCCATTGTGATAGGGTAACGATGGCAATAATAAGATAATGCAATGATTATAAAAATAGCACATAAACTAATAATGTGTAAGTATTAAAGCAGTAACACGATGATAAAAAGATAATAATCAAGACAATAACTACGATTTTGTACCTCTTAAAAATAGTTTATTCAACGCATTGCAAATCACCCTTGTCTACCTTGGCCAAAAGGTTCATTTTTGCCCGGCATCAAATATAGACTAGTATCCCCTTTCGCCATTTCGCTCTTCGTGGTATTTTCATACACATGGTCAAATTCAGAAACTGCATGACCTTGTTCATTTGCAAATGCGGTCTCGGTTCTTGAGACTTGTTTTTTTGCTTTTATCTTTTTCTTTTTTTAAGTGTTTTTATTTAGTTATCTTTTTTACGGTACCGTTGTTGATTTTCTTTTGTTTCAACGGTGTTTAATGGCCTTTGTTCTCGTTTTCTTTTACATGTAGCTTTAATGGTAATAATGATTATGATTATGATTTTTCAAATCATCGGTAATGCTGCTTTTGATATCATTTTTCTTTAAAATTATGATACTGATATTGTTATTGATGTTATCATTATCATTGTCATCATCATCATTAACAACATCGTTATTGTTATCCCTTACTTTATCCTTATCCTTATTGTGTTATTGTCTTTGCATTTATTATTATGACTTTTCATTATGATATAATTATTTTAATTATCATTGTTATTATCATTATTATCATTATTATTATTATTATTATTATTACTACTGTTATCATTATCCTTATTATTTTAGTATCATTATTATTATTACTACCATCATCATTATAATTTTCTTTTCACTATTATTATTATCATTATTATTATTACCATGATTATTTTAGCAGTAGCAGCATGAAAATGATTATCGCTGTGATTATGATCTTTTTCTTAGCATTATCTTTGATGTTACCATCTCCAATATATATATTTTTTATCCTCAACATTAGTTCTATTCCTGTTTTTGTTAGCATTATTAAGATGATTATGCATATTTAGCTAAAAATCATTGCGAGTAACATCATCATAATCATAAATTTTAATCATAATTACAAATATTTTTTTTGCTGTTTTCATTATTGTTGTTATTTCTATTATTACTATCCTTATCATCATCATTAGGAGTGATATTAATCTCTTGTATTACTGTATTGTCAATCCTATGATTATTATGATGATAACAGTGATTATAATGATAATAATAATGATAGTAATATAGATAGGAATAATAATAATAGATGATAATAATGATAACGGTCAATATCAGTAGTATATGTTATTGTCATTTATTATTATTATTATTATTATTATCATTATTATTATTAGCATTAGCATTCATCTTATTATCATTATTATTACTGATATTGCTAGTGTTATTATTGTTCTTATCATTATCATTGTTATCATTATAATGATGATCATCACCATTGCAATAATGATGATGATCGACATTAACATTATCGTTTTTATCTTTGTTATCATCATCATCATCAATGCTGTTGCAACAATTTTAATAATCTCAATCATCACTATTACTCCCACAACCACCATTACCATCCCTTCAGCAGCTTCTCGAACAGTCTCCGCCAGTCACGTTTTGAAAACCCACATGTCATAGACAGTCACCTGTTGGCATACTGAAAAATTGCAATCATGACATAAAATCACTTGCTTTTATCTTGATTTTGATTTTAATCCTCTTGCTTTATGTTGGCATATATTTCTCTTATCCCTATTGGCATTTGAAATGGTGAAAATAGAAGAGATAGACAGGTGATTAGTGATGGTAGGAAATATGATTCTAACACAATCGCAAATGAAGGGAAGGAATATGAATGCAATCGCGTACAATAATAATGCAACTGCCAGGCAATATATTTTATGATAAATATTTATTTTTATTTACGTTTGTAATGTTACATGTATATTTCAAGCTTTCTGGACTTGATTACAGTGTTGAAGTCAAAGGTCGTGTATTTACGAAGTCAATATATTATGTCTGATTTTCCACCTTTCTGCTGGTTTAGAAAAAAAAAAAAAATAGTTAGGATTATTATAACACCCGAGAAACAAGGAGCATATCCTCTAAGATTTTCTAATAAAAGTGTCCAGTTCCTCTCATCAAGTGTACTTTTACACGCAGACCAAAGATATGAAGGCTCAGTGCATATTGTAGTAATGTTTATAGGCAAGTAGAGACAGCTTTGTA
>BOPN01000044.1:105000-107500 GCA_017312705.2 Penaeus japonicus
ATATAACAATCATAAGAAATGGTAATGACGTTACAGAAAAAAAACCCGGAAAAGATAGGGAGGAAAAAAAAGAGAAAAAGAGAGAGCGAGAGAGCGAGAGAGAGAGAGAGAGAGAGAGAGAGAGAAAGAGAGAGAGAGAGAGAGAGAGAGAGAGAGCGAGAGAGCGAGAGCGAGCGAGAGAGAGAGAAAGAAAGAGCGAGAACGAGCTAGCGAGCGAGCGAGCGAGTGAGTGAGAGAGAGAGAGAGAGAGCTAGCGAGCGAGCGAGAGAGAGATGTACTCACAAAAGATGCATAAATCGTTTTACTTCTTGTTTCCTTTAATACAGATGACGGTACCAGCGGATATATCAATATTTAGCGAGTGACTTTTCGGACGTCTTCCTGGCAGGGCCTCGCTGGGGAGAGGTCACAAGGGTACGAGACACCTAGCCGTCGGAGGGTCAGCCCAGAGCAGCCAGTGGATCAGTGCCTCGGAGCGAGCGAGCACTGTAGCGAGAGAGTGGAGTGGTGGACAGAGATCAGGGCAAGGCAGGTCAACCTATTTGTACCCTGACCCGGACGGTCAAGCTATGAATAGGTTCCTTTTTCGTTGTCTCTTCTCCGCGTAGATGCCACGTGGCACTTGGAGTACGTCTCGCTCAGAGAGGGAGAGAAAGTTAAAAAAGAAAAAGAGGGCGAGATGAAAGAGAGAGAGAGAGAGAGAGAGAGAGAGAGAGAGAGAGAGAGAGAGAGAAGGAGATAGTTAAAATAAAAGAGAAGGGAGAGAAAGAGACACAGAGAGAAGGAGAAAATAAAAAAAAGAGAAGGGAGAGAAATGAAGAAAGAAAGAGAGAGAGAGAAAGAGAGAGAGAGAGAACTGTCTCCAAACAGGGAGATGACCTCATAAATAGAAACAGGCGCGTTTACTGACTATACCCAAGAGGAAAGAAAATACATCACCCTCAAATTACCGACCAATCTCTCTACACTTTGTACTCTGATTTTTTTTTATTTTTTTTTCAGAAGATATTAGTTTTACAAATTACAGTGTTTCTAGTAAGCAAGAGACAGTTTGGCTGCGGGCAGAACAGATCAGCTTTTACCTTGTTACCTCACCAGAAGTGCTGACTGGAAGAGGTCTCTGGGCAGACTAACAGACATTTTTGTTATTGCAATTGAAGCTGCTGATCGAGTCTGGCATTTGGGATTACTGCAATTCTACTTGAGAACTTGACTCCATAAAAGGATCCTACAAGTAGTGCTTAGCGATCAGTCCTCCGATGGACACCCGGAGAAATCTAGTGTTCTTTAGGGAAGTGTTTTTGGACTTTTGTTATGGAATGTATATTCTAATATCCTGCAACTCATTCTACAAACATATGTAGATAACTGCACTCTGACCTCCATATATGACCGAGAGCATCAAGAAACTACTGCTAAAGTAAGCAACCAAGTTCTGGAGATGATGATCTTGGTTTGTGGGTCGCTGCTGGCAAGTTACCTTGGCACCAGACGAGACTCAACTACTGCATATTACTCGCAATCAGCAACCTATCAATACTGATATTCAACTTGGAAATAATATTTTAGTGCCAAAGCCTGCAATTGAGACTTCACACTAGCTGAACAAATGACAAATAATTTGGTAGGAAAATAGGCATGTCTACGACGTATTTCGTTCCTTCTGGATGGAACAGGGTGCCCCACTCTGTACAAATCGCAAGTACGCTCTGTATCAGAATAGTCACCTCTTATATAGTCCTCTTGTCCCCCATCCTATATCCTCCTCCTTGACAAGATACAAGAGAGAGCTCACCGTCTTAGACAAAACTGCCAACGCGCGTATGAGCAGCAAAATAAATTTCAGTCACCACAGAAATCGAAGGGAAATCTCTAGATACAAAAGCTTGATCACACCAGCTTGAAGTTCCTCTCTCCAGGACGGAATTGCTTCTTCGCTCTTTTCTACCAAGAGACAGTAGACTTTGGAACCAATTAGTAAAAGAGACCAACACACATCTTGCTACATCGAAGCCAAAGGTCAATATTGTTCCACATTCTCTGTATGTACGTAGTCATAGATTTTAATAATTCTTTTGTGGAATATAAGCTGGAAGTAGCAATTAGACTGAGAAGACTGTCAAGGTTAGAATAATTGTTTTAGTTAATTGTAACCACCATGTAACAGAAAAGGAAGTCTGCTAGAATTTAATAACAGTTAAGAGAGAGAGAGAGAGAGAGAGAGAGAGAGAAAGATAGAGAAAGAGAGAGAGAATGAGAATGAAAGAGAGAATGAGAGAGAGAGAATGAGAATGAAAGAGATAATGAGAGAAAAAGAAACATTGAAATGACAGAAACATAAAAAAATCTATAAACAAGAAATAACAAAGCATGTAAGACACGAAAACAAAATATGATAATATTGATAATGACAATAATAAAAGCATATGACCAACATTTCATTTTAAAGAAGCCGCTAGGCCATAGACAGAAACAGGAAAGCTTGCGATGCGACAGGCTT
>BOPN01000044.1:122500-125000 GCA_017312705.2 Penaeus japonicus
TTTTCCTCAGATGTTCCTCTTAAAGATAACCTTTGAGCAGTGGCAGTGATACCAAAAGTCATAGAATAAGTAAGAAAAAACAAATTATTTTTTGGCTCCGTACACGTAAAGGCTGCGGAAAATTTATTCAGTACACGTTACGATTTATAGTTAATCATTTTTTTTTCATATATATATATATATATATATATATATATATACATATATAGGTATAGACATATACATCCCTCTCTCACTCAACCTTTGTATTTGCTTCCCTCCTTTTCCCTCCTCTCCCCCTCCTTCACCCCTCCTGCTCTTCTGAAAGAACGAGGACCAGAGAGCCGAAGGAGGAGGAGGAGGGGGGGAGGAAGAGGTGGGGGGGGGTTTAAAAGCAGAATCAAGTCAAGGATCTCGGACAAGTGTGTGTGCCTCTGTTGCCCCACTTTGAACGATCTTGCCCAACATTCGATAATGCAAGTGTTCGAATGCCTTCCACGACCGGTGTGGCTACGACTTCCCCCTCGAAATCACCGAAACGTTTTGGGATTCGATGTTTGCGTTAAGAAAATATATCGGAGAGGAAAAAAAGAAAAGAAAACAAATACGGAAAAACTACTTCCTTTGTACCTGAAATTCTCATCCTTATTGAACTTTCTAACACCAAAATACTCTTTTCAAAAGGGAAATACTACACCAATTCTTTCTATATCTTCCTCTCTTTCTTCTACAGTAACCATATCTATCTGCAAACATCCAGACACAAGTCTCAAGATAAACACTCGAAGGTGTACCCGAGATGACCACTCGAGAGATCTCAATGCAGGTGATGCCCTCGTGAGTCGGACTTGAGATGACCAGTGTGGGCGGGAGGGAGGGAGGGAGGGAAGGGAGATGGGCGGGATGGAGGGAGGGAGGGAGGGAAAAAGGGGGAGATGGGTGGGAGGGGGAGGAAAAAGAGAGGGAGATGGGTGGGAGGGAGGGAGGGAGGGAAGAGGAGATGGGTGGGAGGGAGGGAAGGAGGGAAAGAGGGAGATGGGCGGGAGGGAGGGAAAGAGGGAGATGGGTGGGAGGGAGGGAGGGAGGGAAAGAGGGAGATGGGTGGGAGGGAGGGAGGGAAAGAGGGAGATGGGTGGGAGGGAGGGAGGGAGGGAGGGAAAGAGGGAGATGGGTGGGAGGGAGGGAGGGAGGGAAAGAGGGAGATGAGTGGGAGGGAGGGAGGGAGGGAAAGAGGGAGATGGGTGGGAGGGATGGAGGAAGCGGATGGGAGGGAGGGTGGGGGGAAGAAGAAGGGCGGGAGGGAAAGAGAGAGATCAGAGGGAGGGAGGGAAAGAAGAAAAGGGAGTTGTGGAGGAGATGGGCGGAGGAAAGGAGACTGGGGGAGAGTTGATCGGGGCGGGGGGGGGGGGGGGCGATAGAATGGGATTGGATGTACACGAGACTCTACACGATGAATTAATGCTCGTCGGGGTGTGTGCTCTTGTGCTTGAGTCTGTACGTTGTTGGACTGAATTTTAACTTATGTACATATCCGTTTATATGTGAATTTGTAACTAAATATATATATATGTATATGTATATGTATATATGCACACACACACACACACACACATACACACACACACACACACACACACACACATATACTTACATATATATATATATATATATATATATATATATATATACATATATATATATATATATATATATATATATATATATATATATATATATATATATATATATATATATATATATATATATATATATATATATATATATATATATGTATATATATAATATATGTATATATATGTATATATATATATATATATATATATATATATATATATATATATATATATATATATATATGTATGTATATATATATATATATATATATATATGTGTGTATATATACATATATATATATATATATATATATATATATATATATATATATATATATATATATAATTATATATATATATATATATATATATATATATATATATATATATATACATATATATATATACATATATATACATACATATACATATATATATATATATACATATATATATATATATACATACATATATACATATATATATATATATATATATATATATATATATATACATATATATATATATATATATATATATATATATATATATATATATATATATATATATATATATATATATATATATAATTGACATGAGAAAAAACGATAAATATTTAAAGCCGTATAATTCACAGAGATAAATTTTGGCTTCGTATGAAAAGATGAAACCAAGATAAAAAAAAAAGAAAAATAGATGATAATCACGCTAATGAAGTTAAGGAAGATGATAATAATAATGAAAGCATCATAGTGAATAACAATAATCAAAACAGTAACAGTAATGTTGCTAATAATGAGACTCACACAGAATAAAATAAAATATGTTAAAAAAATAACCGGAATGCTGTACCAAGTAATCACAAAAAGAAACATCATAGCGATTAA
>BOPN01000044.1:142500-145000 GCA_017312705.2 Penaeus japonicus
GCCGATATTGTTCAAAAGAGAAGTGAAGGAACAGCACAAAGAAACAAGCTATTAACAGAGGCAAGAAGGCAATGGGATAATAACGCGTGAACAAAATAACCAGACTACGCATATTGCTATTGTTTATTACTTAGGTGTAACGTATAGCCCTGAAACAGACAATTCACAATGGGGGTTTAGCAGCTGTATGGTGTGCGCAAAAAGCATTCATTGTTTGATGTCCCGATTGTGTGGTTTTGGAAATTATGTTGGGTTAAAGTGGAGAGAAGACGGAAGTGAAAGGAGAGATAGTGAGAGAGAGAGAGAGTGTGTGAGATAGAATGTGAGAATGAGAGAGAGAGAGAGGAGAGAGAGAGAGAGAGAGAGAGAGAGAGAGAGAGAGAGAGAGAGAGAGAGAGAGAGAGAGAGAGAGAGAGGAGAGAGAGAGAGAGAGAGAGAGAGAGAGAGATAGAGAGAGAGAAAGAAAGAGAGATAGAGAAAGAAGAAAGAGGAGAAAGAAAAGGAGAGAGAGAAAGGGGTGAGAAAGGGAGGTGAGAAGAAATATGAGAATAGATGGATGATATAGATAGATAGATGAATAGATGGATATATAGATAGAGAGAGAGAGTAAGAGAGAGAGAGAGAGAGAGAGAGAGAGAGAGAGAGAGAGAGAGAGAGAGAGAGAGAGAGAGAGAGAGAGAGAGAGAGAGAGAGAGAGAGAGAGAGAGAGAGAGAGAGAGAGAGAGAGAGAGAGAGAGAGAGAGAGAGAGAGAATGAGAGAGAGGGAGAGAGAGAGAAAGAGAGAACAGGAGAGTGAGAGAGAGATTCGGTAGTAATGGCCTTATTACGGAGGAATGCATAATCTCAATGGTACATTAAGCAAAGTGTGATGGTAATAGAGGAAGCGTATCTATTTGTGCATGATAATCGTTGCACACCAAGGTAGGTAAATTATTCTGGACTTTCAATTGCATGACGAAATGCAATGCTGACAGAAAGCCACAGTGTTAATATTCTGACATTAGATAAAACTACATGTGGATTTTTTATCTTATTTTTTTATATTAATATCATTAGTATGACTTCATAATGTGCTACAGAGTGGCGGATAAACATATATGACGAAGGGCTGGTTCATTTGGAGTCCATTGCGAAATTTGTTGCACTACATATGAAAATCTTATTTTTTTTACACCTTAGTAAATGTCATTGTATCTGACTAAGTAGATTTACTGTACACAAACACACACCTACACCTAAACATTAAATTATTCAAAATTGGGTGATAAGATTTCAATTATTTCATATATAATTGTGAGGATGATGACAATGCGGTGATAATTGTTGTGATGATAATAGTGATGGTGATGAAAGATAAGGCTGACGATGAAGATAAATACAAAATTCAAGGATAACACCTTTAATAGTAATAACTTCTTGGTTTGTTTTGATGCGGATTTTTTTTCTTCTTTTAGTATCTTACGTCGTTCAGGTCATTCGATTATCTAAAAATCGAAATAGTTTTCAAAATAATAAAGTGGCCGATTTCTACAAGAAAATAAAATAAATTTTGAAATACGACTTTTTCCCTCTCCACTTTGATCCAGCTTAATTTCCAAAAGCAGACACAAAAAATCGACATCAAAACAACAGAATGTCGGCGCAATGTCTCATACGCCATTAAACTCCCATTGTGATTTGTTTGTTTCGGGGCTAACGTTACACCAAAATATATTTTTTTTTATTATTATTTTTTTAACATGGAGTATCTGTAGAGGCGCTTTATGGAAAAAAAAGAAATGCAGACCAAATTTGGTATATCTCTTCTGTGCAATAATGAAAAGAAGAGATATGATATGTACTGGCTAGGATATGGCATATGAAAAGGCGCTTTTTTCCCTTTTGATTTATAGGAACAATCCAGAATATTTGCGAAAAGTCACGGTTATTATCTAGGTTGTATAATTTAACATTATTTGACATTTTTCTTTACGGACCGCGTTGTTATCTAAAATGCTATACATATCAGAAAATACTACTATAACCCTCCTGCCACAAGAGAACAATAATAGAAATCGTAACAATAATTCGACGTGCAACTTTGGTGTAATCAATTTCCTTAGCTTTATTCCTGTAGTCATTAATCGCTTGCCACTTTTTATAGTATTATGAATACTAATAAAATCGTACATAAATAGACCATTTACGAATCAGAAACTCAAAACAGTTAAAGGAAAATATAGTAGAAAGGGGATATAAAATTAGCGAGTTTGTTATCAAGTATACAAATAAATTGCAATATACTCTTAATTCATAACTTGAGGTATGGTTGCAATACTAAATAAGATACAAAGAAATATGCAGATTCGTGGACCATTGGTTTGGAACTAACTACTGCAATATCTTCTAAATATTTCCAACCAAAATAAATTTAGAACAAAACTGAAAGAACATCCTCTGAATTATCAATGACACTAGACACTTGAACATCAAGTCGAACACGGTATCCCAGTCACTTGTG
>BOPN01000044.1:155000-157500 GCA_017312705.2 Penaeus japonicus
TTTGTCTATCTCTTTCAGTCTCCCTCGCTTTCTCTCTCTATCTCTCTTTCTCTCTCTCTCTTCTCTCTCTCCTCTCTCTCTCTCCCTCTCTCTCTCTCTCGCTCTCTCTTTCTCTTCTCTCTCTCTTCTCTGTCCTTCTCTCCACCCCTCTCTCTCTATCTCTTCCCCCCCTTTCTCTCTCATTCCTTCTCTCTCTGTCTCTCTCTTACTCTCTCTCTCTCTCTCTCTCTCTCTCTCTCTATCAGTTTCTTGTTTTCGATATAACTGTTTGTTTGTCTGTCTAATTATATTTTTAAATGAGGATTAGTATAATAATCGTGATGATAAAACAAACATGATGACAGTTTACAATAAAGCTAATGACAATAGCAATAATAATGATAAAGATGACTAGACTAGCAATGATAATGATAATTGCAGGAACATGCCATTTTTGATGCAACAACCGCAGCAAATTTAATGATGACACTAAATATAATAACAATAATGATGATGGTAATGATAATGAAAATGATAATAATGATAATACTAATGGCAATTATAATGATGATAATAATGATGATAATGATAAAGATAATACTAATACTAATAATGAATTGATATTCATAACAGTGATGACAAATACTTATAGATATAAAAGATAGAGATAGATATTAACCCATGATGAAAACCAAGAAAAAGAAAGAAACAAAACATTTGCAGCAAACAAAAGAGAAAGGCCCCA
This sequence comes from Penaeus japonicus, assembly GCA_017312705.2. Classification (NCBI taxonomy): domain Eukaryota; kingdom Metazoa; phylum Arthropoda; class Malacostraca; order Decapoda; family Penaeidae; genus Penaeus; species Penaeus japonicus. The sequence continues at coordinate 155,725 of BOPN01000044.1, forward strand.
TCGCCCTTTCTTTAAAAAAAGGTAACCACTAACTTCACGTCTCTTTAAGAACAGCTACCCCGATGCCGTTCGCTGTAGTCACGCATTTTCGATAAATTCGTTAACGAAATAGCGCCCTGGTGATGACGTTGTTAAGACCCCAAGCATCTCTATTATTATTGGAGAATTCACGTCGCCATCTTCTCACTCCGAGCCTGACTTAGCTGCGTCGTGATCTCGCGAATAACGAGATTTGGCGAGACCGTGTAAACATTTTTGTTATTATTACGAGGTTGTTGACAGTTCAGCTGTTTATGGGATTATTAACGATGGTGCTTTGAGAACGATTATGAAATGAGTGAAATGATGAGATATAGAAATTGTAATGTTTATATCGTAAAGAGAATGATAAGTATATAAAGGACGGAGTGAGAAATTAGAAATTGGCGGAGTTCAAAGAGTAATTTTTCTTGCTTACACAGTGGATTATCAGGCTATCAACCTCTGGCATTTAGCCACGGTCGTTAAGTCTAATCTGTTGCACTTTTACTCATCACGGGTTTAGCATAAGGGTGTTTATTTTAGATAGTTCATCGGCCTATTCTTCCTCATTCTCTGTCTATTTGCTGTCTACCTACTTTTCTATCTATCTATATTCTGCCTATCTGTCTATCTATACATAGTTCTGTCTGCCAAATTATCAGTCTATCCCTCTATCTATCTATCCATCTATATATATATATGTGTATATATATATACACACATACATATGTGCGCGCGCACGTGTATGTATGTAAGTGTGTGTGTGTGTGTGTGTGTGTGTGTGTGCACGCGTGTATGTGTATCCTCTCTCTTTCACTCTCCACAACATAACATCAATATCATGATCATTACTTTTATCATCACTATTACCTTTATTATCTCATATTTCCTCTCTCTCTCTATTCCCTCCGCAAACACAGACACTTGCAGAATCATAAATGAATAGATAAACAGAGAGATAGATAGATAAACAGAGAGAATATGAGAAAGAGAGACAGAGAGGGTAAGAATGAGAGTGAGTTTAATATTGAATATATAGGAATGAATAGAGAGATGAGAGAGGCGGTATGAATAAAAGTAAAACACAGAAAAATGAATAATATATAAAGGAAAATCAAAATATCCATCAGTCAGTGAATAGACAGATAGACAGACAGATAAATAGATAAATATATATGTAGATATGTGAATAGATAGATGCATACATACATACATTGGTGCATTAATACAAGCAGTAAGACGCAAAGCTGATGAATAAATAAAACAGCAAATGGAAACCTCCCCCCCACTTTTTAAACAATCAAACAAACAGACAAATAAACGAACATACAATAGATAGAACATAATAATAATAACGGTGATGATAATAATAATATAATGAGATAGCGATAGAAAGTATATTCTTCATCCAATAGACACACTGTACTTTCTGCTGTTTTTTTTTTCCTGTCACGGTTGCATCTTACGACAAAATGCAATCAATCCCCCGATCTCTATCTTGAACGATTGACAAAATTGCTAAAAATGATAGGGATATGTTGAGTTTCTTCAGATCAGCGTTTTGCTTGCATGCAGAAGAAGGTGGCGTGACAGAAAGAGGGGTTGTGCTTTCTGAAGAGAGAGGGAAAGTGTGAGAGGGGAGGAGGGGAGTGGCAATAAACGAAATGGGGGAGGGGGTAAAATAAGATAGACAGATAGATGAATCCCTGGATAGTTGGATGGAAGGATAGGATGGAGGGGAGGAGAGGGGATGGG
>BOPN01000044.1:172500-175000 GCA_017312705.2 Penaeus japonicus
AACGATGATAATAAACAAATGGTGGTAATCGGGATAATAATGTTAATACTAAAAATAATAAAAACCATAACAACAATTCTGATGATAATAATGATAATCATAACAAAAATGATTCCAATATTGTAAATGATAATAGTAATGATGATAGTATTAACAATAACAATGATAAAAACAATGATGATAATAGTAATAATAATAACAATGATGTCGATGATGATAATGATACAGATTATAATGACAATAGTGATGATAATGGCAATGATAATAAGAATAACAATAAAAATAATAATGAGCAATTGTAATGATGATGATAATGATGATAGTAATAATATTGACGATGACGATAATTATAATATTGTTAATAATGATAATAATAATGATGATGATAATGATAATAATGATAATGATAGTAATGATAAACTAAAGATAGCAATAATCATGATAACAATGGTAATATTGTTAATAAGGATGATAAAAATGATAACAATGAAGAAAATACTATTAACGATGATGATAATAGGAATGATAATAGGAGAGAGAGAGAGAGAGAGAGAGAGAGAGAGAGAGAGAGAGAGAGAGAGAGAGAGAGAGAGAGAGAGAGAGAGAGAGAGAGAGAGAGAGAGAAAGAGAGAGAGAAAGAGAAAGAGAGGGGAGATAGATATAGAAAAAAAATAGCGATACATACATAGAAAAGAAATAAAGAAGTAGAAAGAGAGCTGAGTGAAAAATTGTGAAAGAGAAATAGCGAGAAAGAGAGAAACGTATGACGTCATTCTTATATAAAGATAATAGTTAGAAGAAATTCAGAAGGGATGAGAGAGTCAAGTGAAGTTACTTTTATAACCTCCCTGCTGTCAGCTGCGGGTGACCTCATTTGACCTTACGTTGCATCCTCCTTCCTTATTTCCTCTTTCTCTCTCTCTCTCTTTTATTGTATATTCTTATCATTTCTCTTCTTTTGGAGGAAGTGTTGAATTTTTTTATTTTTTTTTTTTTTTTTACTTTTTTCTCTTTTTAATTTTTTTCGTGTTTATGTGCTCCGTTTTCTATGCGATTACTTCGTCACGTTTTCTTTATTAGTGTCATTATGTTTTTACTTGTATTCTTTGTGTTCAAATTCCTTTCATTATTAGTATCATCATAATTGTTTTGTTGTCGTTATTAACTACTCTTGTATATTTGTTATGTCTTTAATTTTTTTTTTCTCGAAAGTTTTGTGGCTTCATCATCTATGATAATTATTATCGTTTTATAATTTCGCGTAATCAAACAACTTTCTCACATATGCTCCCTTTTCTTCCCGAGATTGTTGTCATGTCATTTACCATCGTTAATGGCAATGATTAACATCTTCCCTCACGTCGGGATGCAGGAATGAGAGAGAGAGAGAGAGAGAGAGAGAGAGAGAGAGAGAGAGAGAGAGAGAGAGAGAGAGAGAGAGAGAGAGAGAGAGAGAGAGAGATGGATGAATAGATAGGTAGATAGATACATAGATAGATAGAGAGAGAGAGATGGATAGATAGATAAATAGATAGATAGAAAGAGAGAGAGAAGGAGATTATATAAATTCGCCCCTATCTTCGTCATCCCCTCCCCCTCCCATTCCCCCTTCTCCTCTTGACTTCCCTTTGCGCCCCCCTCCCCCTTCCTCTTTCCCTATCCCCCTACACATAACTTCCCCCACCCTCTGCCCCTTCCCCCTCCCTCCTTCTTCCTCCCCCCCCCTCTCCCCTTCTCACTTCCCCCTCCCCCTTACCAAAACCCCTCCCCCAACCCCCCTCCTCCCTCCCTTTCCTTCAAGCTTCGCCTGCTCCTAATCAAAGAGTCCCAAGGAAGAAGACTGTTAATTAGTCCCTTCGAAGGAAGTTTGGTCGTGTCGAATAAATCTTTTTTTTTTTTTTTTTTTTTTTTTTCCTTTTCGAAGCTTTGAAATTTGGGTCGATGTCGGAAAATGGAGGAGGAAGGCGAGTAGGTATTAAGCGTGTGAGAGGGGAAGGGAGGTGGAGGGGAAGGTAAAGGGAAGGAAGTGGAGGAAAGGGGGAAAAGGGGAGGGGAAGGGGGAAGAGAGTGGAGGGATGGGGAGGAAGGAAGAAGAGAAGGAAGGGAAGGAAGAGAGGAAGGAAAGGAAGGAAGAGAGGGAAGGGGAAGGGAAGGGGAAGGGGAAGGGGAAGGGGGAAGGGGGGAAGAGGGGAAATGGGAGGGAGAAGGAGGAGGGGAAGGGAGGAAGGAAGGGGAAGGGGGAAGGGAAGGGGAAGGGGGGAGGGGGAGGGAGAAGGTAAATGGGAAGGGGAAGGGGAAGGGGGAAGGGGGAAGGGGAAGGGGGAGGGGAGGGGGAGGGGGAGGGGGAAGGGGGAAGGGGGAAGGGGGAATGGGGGAGGGGGAAGGGGAGGGGGAGGGGAAGGGAAGGGAAGGGAAGGGGAAGGGAAGGGAAGGGAAGGGGAAGGGGGAGGGGGAGGGGAAGGGAAGGGGGAAGGGGGAGGGGGAGGGGAAGGGGAAGGAG
>BOPN01000044.1:185000-187500 GCA_017312705.2 Penaeus japonicus
AAAAAAAAGAAAAAAAAGAAAGGAGAAAGAGAGAGAATATGAAGGGAAGGAAGGTGAGGAGGCGAGGAGGTCGGGGGGAGGGGAGAGGGGGGGTGATGTATCGGGGAAGGTGATTGGGGAGGGGGAGGGGGAGGAGGGAAGGGAGGGGATAAAAGTCGAACATCATCCTAGTGATAAGACCGATAACAGGTTGATGAGGGAGGGGGGGATGTAGAGGTTATCAAGGAAGAGAGAGACAAAAGGGGGTAGGGAGTAAGGCGGGGAGGAGGGAAGGAGGAAGAAGGAACATAGAGAGCAGCAAGACACACACACACACACACACACACACACACACACACACACACACACACACACACACAAACACACACACAGACACACACAGGATTCTCAGGAGCTCCTGTGATAATGAGCGGCCATTACGATATCGCGATCATCCGAGACAACGTCGAGGCAGCATCCAAGATAACACGGAGATAAGCGCATGGCCAAAGTACACAACTTAAGCGACACAGAAGCTCCATCTTGATAGGGAGATAGGGGGGTTAGGGGTGGGGGGTGGGATGGGGTAGTGGGGATGGGGTGGGGTGGGTAGGGGTATAGGAAGGGAGGGGAGAAGCTGGAATAGGGGGAGGGAGGGAGGGAGGGTAGTGGTAGGGTGGGGGGTGGGGGTGTGGGGTATAGGATGGAGGGGATAAAGTTGAATATCATCCCAGTGATAAGACCGATAACAGGTTGATGGGGGGTGGGGGGTGGGGCATAGGATGGAGAGGAGAAGCTTGAATAGGGGGAGGGAGGGAGGGAGGGAGGGAGGGTAGTGGATGGAGGTGGAAGAGTGGAGAGGGGGGGGGGGGTCTGAATGGGGAGGGGGCAATGGTAAGCGGAAAGCAAGGATGGGGAGTGGGTGAGGGAAGGTGGGAGGGAGAAAGAGGGAGGGGATGCGATAGTAGGAAGGGAGGAGAGGGAGGTGATGCTGATGGAGGCAGAAAGGGAGAGACAGATGATGGAAGAGTAAAGGAAGGAAGGATAATGAAAGGAGGAAGGGAGAGAGAGATTACGCAGGAATGGAGGAAGAGAAATATGATAGGGGAAGAGAAATATGAAGGGGAAAGAAACAGAGCAATAAAAGAGGGAAGGAGGCAGAGGCAAATGCAATAAAAAGAGAGAAAGAAAAAAAAAATGACGGAGACGGAAAGAGAGAAGATGGGTAGATGAATAAGATGATGCAACAACAACAACAAAACCATAAGTAGTACAATGGCAAGATAGATAAAGGGTGTATACAGGAAGTGACGAGAAGGAACGAAGATGAAGAAGGAAATGAAAGGATAGAGTATATGAGAACAGCAATGCAACTTTGCTAGAATGATTACAGAGTCGGGAATAAGACTGTATTTTATGTAAGTATTGCTTTCTGTAATCCTTGGTAATAAAAAAGAAAAAAATGACTATTATCATTCTGATTGTGACATATATCAAATTACAAAAGAACTAATAGTATTTTCTGTGAATTCAGTTAATTTCAGTTAACAAGGATCTAATTTTTTTATGGTATAATTTGATAATATAACATTATGGTGATAATCATCTGTCCTACATAATGTGAACGTCTCGTACATATTGCTGCATGCAAGTTTCTAGACAAAAATAAGTAAATCTTAAGGACCTTTAATGTTTTGTCTTCTTGATACAAATGCACACACAAAAAAATTCAAGTAAGGTATTTCTATCACTCTTCACTATCATGTACATAATGATTATATAATTTTAAAAAATCGGACGTTTTTTTTGTCGGCTATATAGTAGGTGGAGCGCGTAAAATACAAAAATTCGAAAATTTTGCTGAACCTTCCTTTCGGCATATTTGGTCTGAAATAATCCTTCAGGCATTAGAAAAATACCGACAGGTCAGACTGATGTATAAACATGACACTAGTTCTGATTTGTGGTCCACGCTTATTTCCAAGCACTTACTAGTTCCTTTTAACAATAATTTGAACAAAACATATACTAGAAATAGACGGCCCAATATTTTGATACTTTTATCTAACCAATTATTTTACTGACTCGTTTTCAGGCATTCAGTCAATTTCCTTTTATACAAAGACAAAACCACTTCATTTTATTTTGGCACTTTTTCTTTGCCTTTGCTTTCGTAAAGTGTTTTTCTGTGTTTGGAAGTCTCTTGTTTAGGCCTTTTGGGAGTAAACGCGGTTGAAATATCGATCTAATTAAGAAGAAACTTGTAAACGAGAATTTATGCTTGTCAAAATAGATAATACTATAGATCTATATATGCATTTATAAGAATACACGATCGTCAAAATAATTCTCTATTGGCCAGTTGGTAGTAGAAAGTTGGGTAGGATGGAGGGAACGAGGGGGGGGAGACTGGAAAGAGAGAGAGAGAGAGAGAGAGAGAGAGAGAGAGAGAGAGAGAGAGAGAGAGAGAGAGAGAGAGAGAGAGAGAGAGAGAGAGAGAGAGAGAGAGAGAGAGAGAGAG
>BOPN01000044.1:247500-250000 GCA_017312705.2 Penaeus japonicus
TTCAGTATTCATATATACATACCCAAGCAGGGGAAATGTCCGCTCATATGTTCAAATAAACAGTTCGAATTACTAGGATGAAAATAGGTAGTCGAAAATACCACAGCAATATTTATGGTGCATAAATAACAAGAACATCACGAAGCGAAACTGTGAAATATCATCTAGACAATAACTGTTCATTGAGGACATAACGTACGACTTTGGAAGAGAAAGAGAGAGAGGAAGGGAGGGAGAGAGAGAGAGAGAGAGAAAGAAAGAGTGAAAGAGAGAGAGAGAGAGAGAGAGAGAGAGAGAGAGAGAGAGAGAGAGAGAGAGAGAGAGAGAGAGAGAGAGAGAGAGAGAGAGTGAAATACAGAGGGAGCGAGAGAAAGAAAGAGAGAGAGAGAGAGAGAGAGAGAGAGGAGAGAGAGAGAGAGAGACGATACAAACATACATAAGTGTTTTTACTGCAACTCGAGTAGAACAGTCGTATATTATCTTTGATGAAATTTTAAAGTCGCCGCAACTGTCATGTTCAGAAGTCGAGAGTTGCTTGTTCTGGCTGAGGCGATTACCCCAACACTCGCTAGAATAAATGTTAAATGTTCATCCCTCTGATATAAAAGCGTTGAATTAACAGATTTAAAATTCACTTCGTCGAGCTTACCATTGTGGTTTTGGACTTGCGAATTAATAGGAGAAAAAAAAAGATGATAAAAAGGGTTGCAGGATTTGAATACTTAAAAAGACAAAAGACAGAAGACAAACACATATGGTCATTTCACGCAAAATAAACGAGACGTTGCAGCTATTAGATTCCAGTTCATAATGAATATAAAGCATAATTTATTATGTCTAGATAATAAGTTAATAACCCTTGATGTAACGAACGGTAGCTTGTTTTTCTCCCCAGCCGCAGTTGCCATGCCGTCTTTATGCGATAATCGGCCTTCCGCAGTAGGTGATTAAAGGCGAGATTTCCATAATGCTTTCGTCTCGGTGGGAGGCCTGGCTAGTTCTTTAGATGTAGTTTATAAATGGGCTGCCTTCGTTAACTTAATACGTTAGTTTTGCTTTGCGGAAGAGAGAGAGGAGCTCTACTTTTAGAGTTGGATTTTCATACGCCATGGTTGTGATGATATATGTTGATATGTGCGATATTTGGGTCCTGGCGACTACTAGAACCAACTAGAATCGTGATTATTATTTTTATTTTTTTTTTATTTTTTTTGTTCTTCGTCTCCCCCTCCCCCCACCCCACAGACACACTCTTTCTCTCTCTTTATCTATCTATCTATCCCTTCCTACGCTCCTTCTTTTCTCCTCTCTCTCTCTCTCTCTCTCTCTCCCTCCTTCTCTCCTTCCCCTCTCCACCCTCTTTCCGCCTTCTTCTTCTTCGTCTTATTCTTCTTCTCCTCCTCCTACTCCTCCTCCTTATAATTGTTATCATCCAGACTTATAATCTTAACATGGACACATTAATCACGGATCCTCTAAATCGTGCAGGAGCAATTGCATTTATGATCATGAATAATCAATTAAGATTTAGTCAAGAAGAAATCGCTAAAGGAGAAAAATGGTAATAAATTGCTAATTAAATTTTCTAAACTATTTCCAGCGATGAAAGACAAGAATCGAATTATCTAAGATTAGTGTCAGAAAGTTGAAATATTTACACGATGAGCTGGTGCTGGGATGAGCGTAGATCTACTCGTATTAAAACAGTCTCGCATTATTGAGAAGAAGAACTTGCAAATCATAAAACGAACCGTAAACGTATCGAAACTAACAAAAAAGGAGTAAAAGAAATAAAGAAATAACAATCGAAAACACCATATCGGAAAAAAACACAAAAACTCCCCCCCAAAAACTGAAAAAAAGGGGAAAAAAAATCCATTACAGAACCCGTAAATAAGCAGCCCATAAAACAAGCGACGAAACGTTAATGGCGAGGAATCAAGAAATCTTGTAAGGCGATCTTGCAAAATTTCCCAGAAAGAAGAAAGAAGAATTCCTGACGGCATTTCTGACGGTGCCCGACGCTCGAGAGATTAATGAGAGGCTGGGAGACATCTCTTGGGGAGACATCTCGGTGTCCCGGATGGAAGAGACGAAGGAATTGGAGGAGAGATATTTTGAACTCATTGGTATTGTTTTTTATTTTATTTATTTTTTCTATTTAGGCTATTGTTCATCTCTATCTTTAGTGTTGTTATCATCGTTAATATTATCATTGTTATTTTTGCTGTTATTATCATAATTTCTATTATCATTATCAATATCATCATTGTTATTATCATTATTATTAGCTTTCTTATCCCCGTCCAGCTCCTCCTCAACATCATCATCAGCATCATCATCATCATAATCATAATCAGTTTCATCAGCATCATCACCATAAACTTCATCGTCATTCTCATCCTCATCCTCATCACTATCACTATCACCATCCTCCTTCTCCTCCTCCTCATCATCATCACCACCACCACCACCATCATCATCATCATCATTATCATTA
>BOPN01000044.1:265000-267500 GCA_017312705.2 Penaeus japonicus
GAGGGAAGGGTATTAGGGAGGTGGAAGGGGAGGAAAGGGGGAGGGGGTAGGGTTACTTGTTAAGGAGGAATCGAAGGACAGAGGTGAGGGGAAGGGGGGAAGGGAGGTGTAGGGAGGGCGTTGCATATTTAGGGTGCTGTTGCAGAGTAAAAAAGGGTTGTGAGAAGAGGTGATTTCAGTAAGATGAGGTTTTGACAGATGGGCTGATGAATGGGTGTGTGGAGGGGAGGGGGAGGGGAGGGAGGAGGGAGGAAGGAAACACTGTTAAAAAAGAAATAAAAAGAGGATTTTCGAAAGACGAGGAATGCTAAAGGAGACTTTGAAAACGAAAGGAGAAGATTTAGATATGTTTAACTTCTATTTTGGAAATTTGAATGTTACGAATAACAAAGTTGGAATGAATATGATATGGAAAATTAAATTGATCAGAAGAATATCCTAAAAGAAGAATAGACCGGAGATAGAAGAAGTAGAGGAAAGAAACAAAAAAAAAAAAATGTTACGGGAGATGGAAAGACGGAGGAAAGGGAGAGAAGGGATATGTGAAAGAGAGAGAGAGAGAGAGAGAGAGAGAGAGAGAGAGAGAGAGAGAGAGAGAGAGAGAGAGAGAGAGAGAGAGAGAGAGAGAGAGAGAGAGAGAGAGAGAGAGAGAGAGAGAGAGAGAGAGAGAGAAACACAGAGAGAGAGAGACAGAAACAGAGAGAGAGAGAGAGACAGAGACAGACAGACAGAAAGAAAGAGAGAGAGGGAGAGAGAGAGAGAGAGAGAGAGAGCGAGAGAGAGAGCGAGAGAGAGAGAGAGAGAGAGAGAGAGAGAGAGAGAGAGAGAGAGAGAGAGAGAGAGAGAGAGAGAGAGAGAGAGAGAGAGAGAGAGAGAGAGAGAGAGAGAGAGAGAGAACCATATTTTACGAGAGTGTACTCAACGTACCCCTGTTCAACCCCGCGTGTGAGTCTGTTACCTCTACCAGTTCCAGCAAGGGAACACTGTCACTTATATTTTGTTCTTATTTACTCGAGTGAAATAGAATTAAAGTTGCAGTTGGTCATTGTGCTTTGATTTCTATTGATGTTGATAAGGACTGGTTGAGTTTTGTTTTGTTTTTTTGTTTTTTTATGTTTCTGCTTCGGGAGGAGAAGGGGAGTTGAGAACGAGTTGGAATCTTTTATTTTTTTTCAAACTTAGTTGGAAACTGACATTCAAAAAAGAAAAAGAAAAAAAATGTGTTGAGTTATATTACTTGCGTTTATTGCAAATATTCATTCACATGTTGAGAAATGCAGGAATCCGATACCTGAAAGTAGAGGAAGCAAGTAGGAATCAAATAAAAGATATCATTATCTTTTATTCAAGAGCAATTATTGTTCTATTGTTCTATCTCTCTTCTAATATCTATATCTCTTTATCTAATCTATTTAGTTATCTTTATCAAAGATCCAATCATTAAAAGATGCACAACTCAAGTCTTTCTTCATAGGGTACGATATATCTCTCTGGTCATCGGCGGTCATCAAAGTCGTTACGTCATCGATCTCCACGCTCTGACGTCACATAAGTACAATCGCTTTATATATTTTGTTTGTTCCACTGTTCCTTTTTAATTGTTACTTTGCTTTTATGACTCTGTTGATTTGAGTCTTAACAACACCAGGAGATTCTGACGTTCACTGAAACTGAAGTATGATTATTCTAAATAGAGATCGGTTAAGGAATTCATAAACCCTACTGGCCCAATTCATTCGAAATATGAAGCCCTATAGAGTTCCGAAACGTTTTCGGAAAGAAGAAATGAAGGTGTGCAAAGTGGCGCATTAATACTGATATCAGGTGTTCCTTTGGCATCCCATAATTCCATGTAAAACCACTTCATGATAGTAGATAATGGGAACTCGAGGTAACTAAACTTCGGAAATGTAACATAAAGAAAGTCTGTGATTGGTTAAGTGTCAGTTAGGCTTTGATGTTCGTTAACGAGTATGATTTTCAAAAAGTAGACGGTTGTAACGGTCTGGTAAGAGCATCTCATTAGAGTGTATATCTTTTGATTATAAACCCTTTGCTACATACTCACACAACCTCCCTTAACATCAAAATGCTATTGCTACATTTAGTGAGATAGAAACACACTATTTTCACAGAGTATACGATAATCATATACTTTTCAACCTCGGTTAACCCTTTCCAATTTGTGTTTCTATACTATTTGTCATCATTTCGAAAATATTTTCCCAATTCAACTTCATGATTAATGTGAGAAAATGATTTCTTAATAGTTCTATTATTTCCTAAACAATTCTCCGCAGATGTCTTATTTTCACTAAACTGTGTGATTACGCTAGTTATGGTTTCCTTCGCTGATATAATTCTTGAACAAAGGGTAATGGGAGAGGCGGGAAATACATTGGCAGTCTGGTTAAATACATACGTGTCTCTGTCTGTCTGTCTGTCTATCTCTCTCTCTCTCTCTCTGTCTTTCTCTCACTGTCTCTCTCTTTTTCTCTCT
>BOPN01000044.1:285000-295000 GCA_017312705.2 Penaeus japonicus
ATTACGAAAACTTACAACTATACTTATATATTAAGAGAGAGAGAGAGAGAGAGAGAGAGAGAGAGAGAGAGAGAGAGAAAGAGAAATAGAGAAAGAAAGAGAGAGAGAGAGAGTAAAAGAGAGAAAAATAGAGAAAGAAAAAGAGAGAGAAAGAGAGAGAAAAAAGAGAAGAGAAGAGAGAGAGAGAAAGAGAGAAAGAAAGAGAGAAAGAAAGAGAGAAAGAAAGAGAGAGAGAGAGAGAAGAGAAGAAAAGAGAAGAGAAGAGAAGAGAAGAGAAGAGAAGAGAAAAGAAGAGAAAAGAAAAGAAGAGAAGTGAAGAGAAGAGAAAAGAAGAGAAGAGAAGAGAAGAGAAAACCATCCCAGAACGCAACAAGCACACAAGCACAAAACCCCGATTCGCATCCGCCGTCTATTTAAGGTCCAGGGCAATGGAAGCTCCGCATATAAGGACACCACACGTAACACAAACTATCATGAGATCCTCACTGCCAATGCTTTAATTAGGGAGGTCATTTAGGCTGGGTTAATGAGGTTAACTACTTTTGCTTTTCCACGATTGCATGTGCTTTGAGGATATAGAAACTGAGAGAAGGGTGGGAGATTGGAAGGGAGAAGGAGAGGAGGGTGTGAAGGCGTGTAAAGGAAGGAAGAAGGGAAGGAGGGAAAGAGAAAAAAAGGGGAGAAAGGGAGGGAGAGTGAGAGGAAGGGTGTGAAGGCGTGTAGAGGAAGGAGGGAGGGAGGGAGAGAGAAAAAAAGAAGAAAGGGAGGGAGGGTGAGAGGAAGGGTGTGAAGGCATGTAGAGGAAGGAGAGAAGGAGGGTGTGAAGGCGTATGAATAAGAGAGGGAGGGAGAGACTGAGAGAGTGAGGGAGTGAAAGAGAATGAGGGAGGGAGAGAGAAGGAGAGGAAGGAATAAAAGGGTAATTAGGGGAGGGAGAGAGGAGGGAAGAGAGAGAGGGAGAGGGAGAGAGGGAGGGAGGGAAAAGACTAGGAAGAGATGAAGATGTGAATATGGGAGGGAGGGATGATGGAAGAGATGAAGCAAAGGGAAACAGGAATGAAAGGAAGGAGAGGGCGAATGGGAGAGAGGGAGGAGAAGGGAATTTCAGAAGAATGTAAAATTGTGCAGTTTGAAGCTAGATGAACGAGGGAGAAGAGGAGAGAGAAAGAGATAGATGGATAGATAAGTAGATAAGAAAAATGATAAACACACAGATAACTACAATGGCAGAAAAATATAATGGCCGTCAGTGTGTGCCTTTTTTCCATAACCTTTTTTATGTTGCTTGTTTGTTTGTTTAAAAAAAATATCTGGAAATATATATTGACGTGGTTAGGGATATTCTGAACAAAGTGAAAGCGAGAGTGATAGAAATAGAAGAGACGCAGAGAGATGAATAGATAGATAGATAGAGAGGGAGAGAATGGAAGATAGTGAGAGAGAGATAGAGAACTGAAGAAAGAGAGAAAGAAAGAAAGAGAAAGAGAGATATGAAGAGAGTGAGAGAGAGATAGAGAACTGAAGAGAGAGAGAAAGAAAGAAAGAGAGAAACAGAGGGAGAAAGAGAGAGAGAGAAAACTGGAGATGGAGAAAGGAAAAAAAATTAAATAAACCTACAACAAACAAGAAAAGAAAAGAAAGAAAGAAAGAAAAAAAAACACCGCATACACTACTAAACAGAAAAAGGAAAATGGAAAAAAAGAAAAAACAGGAAAAAGAAAAGAAAAGTTCTTGTTATAAACCCCGTCTTTGTGTTCATCACCCACCGACTTCTTGGACTTATAGAGACCTTTCCATCAAACTCCTTCTTATCAGCTGCCACGCCAGACCCCCCCCCTCCCATTCCACTCTCTTTCTTACCTCCTCCTCCTCCTTCTTCCTTGTCTTCCTTGTGTTCCTCTTCCTCTGTTTCTGCTTTTGCTCCTTCACTGACCATCCTTCTAACCTCCTCCTTCTCATATCGTCCTTTTTCTTCCCTCTCCTTCCTCCTCCTCTTCTTTTCTTTCTTCTCCTCTTCCTCTCTTCATATCTCCATTTTCCTTCCCTCCCTTTTCCCTCTTCCTATCTCCCTTTTCCTTCCCCCTTCCTCCTCTTTCCCCTCTTCCAATCTCCCCTTCTTCCTCCCCATACCCATACCCATACACCCCACCCCCCCTCTCCCTCCTACCCCAACCCCCCTTCCCCCACCCCCCTTCCCACCCCCTTCCCCTCCTCATTCTCTCCTATTGACCTCCTTCGGGAATGGCAAGCTGACCTTTCGTGCTTAGTGATCCATGAGGACCTTAGAACTCGGCTCAAGGACCTTTTTGGTGTACGGATTTCTGGTGTCTTTGTGTTTGGCTTCGTTGATGGAGTGATTGTGACTCCTACCCGTGTCATGAGTATTATTTTCTGATACTTATACCGTGTATGATATCATGGGGTTTGATCGAGAGGAGGTGGCGTATTTCAGACTGGCGGCATCTTAATAAAATATACACACAGACATACACACGATACACTCACTGACACACACACACATACATTTCTTAATAAAATGTACACACAGACATACATACATATACACTCACTGACACACACACACATTTCTTGATAAAATATACACAAAGATACACACACACAGACACACACACTGTATGTATATACAGTGTGTGTGTGTGTGTGTGTGTTTGTGTGTGTTTGTGTGTGTATATCTGCGTGTATATGTTATTAAGAAATGTGTGTGTATGATACAATATAAAAGTTCATGCACAAAATATATATATACGTATATTTGCATATACACACACCCACCCACAGTATATACATATACATATCGCATCATATATCTTAATTTAGGACACGCTAATATTCGTGAATGAGTTTGCTATTCTGCCAGAGTGTAAACATGAAGGTCGTTAGTGGCGTCTACCATTAATCTGCGTTCAACTCCTCTCAACTAGATTGAAAAAAAGAGAAGAAAAAAAAACTTTATGAATTTTCGATTAGACGGAGAGTGATAAGGAAAATTGGAGAGATCTTCAGTGTTGATATATGAGATGGTTTATCATTATTGTCGTTGATATCATTATTATTATTATTAATATGAATCCCTATCGTTGGTGCTGGTAGTATTATCAGTATCATTATTATTGATATTACCATTTTGATCAATACTGTCTCAGTATCACCAATATCATAACTGTCAATCTTTCTTTATCTTCAGTATTGCTTCCATTATTGAGAAACCATTTTCATATGTTTATATTTTTTTCCCTTGCAGCATATCGATAGAGAGAGAAGGAGAGAGAGAGAGAGAGAGAGAGAGAGAGAGAGAGAGAGAAAGAAGAGAGAGAGAGAGAGAGAGAGAGAGAGAGAACGAGTAAGAGAGACACAAAGAGAAGAGAGAAAATCAAGAAATGGATACATCTCTAAGGCAGCGTTGAAATCTCCCAACCGTTTTACATAATTGGACTTTTACATTTATGCGGAAACCTTTTTTGTTCACTTGGTTTACACTGTTCAACAAAAGTTCTCTCTCTTGTGCAGTCCTCTGTTCAGCATTTGTTCAACAACCTCTCCAGTCCAATGCCAGACTAAACCCACATCTTATTTGCTTCTTGTATCTCCGACATTAATGTACCCTGTTAGCCCAAAAGAAGAAGACGAAGAAAATATAATGAGAAAAGAAGGAAGCGGAGAAAATAGAAGAAGTAAGGGGATATTTAGAAAAAAAAGGGATGACGTGGAATTGGTAGAAGAGGAAGATGGGGAGAGAGAGTGAAAGAAAAATGAGAAAAGAGGCAAAAAAAGATGGAGAAGAGGAGAGAAAAAGAAAGAAAAAAGAATAAGATTAAAAACGGAAAACAAACAAAGAGACAGAGAAAAAAAGATTAATCCAACAATAACAACAAACAAAAACAAAACAAACTCTCAAAAAGCAAGAAAGAAAGCAAGACGAAAGACAACAAGAGCATTGGAATGGATCCCTCCCCTGGCCCGCTTTGTCCAGCATCCCAGACGCTGCTCGAGAGTCCCCCATGAGCCAGGCGCAGAACACCAATTAAAAAACTTCCCAAACATGGCGCCTCGCTCTTAATGTGGGAGGCGAGGTGGGGCTCGTAGCGTAACAACGAGAAGGGGAGGGTGGATGGGTGGAAGGGTGGATGGGTGGAAGGGTTGGAGGGAGGATGGAAGAAGGGAGGGGGGTGGAAGGGTGGTTGGAAGGAGGGAAGGTGTATGGAAGGGTTAAAGGAGGGTGGAAGGGTGGAAGAGTGGAAGGGAGGATGGAAGGGTAGCTGGAAGGAGGGTGGAGGGTTGGAGGGAGGGTGTCTGGAAGGAAGGAGGAAAAAAGAGGAAGGGAATATTGTTAGGAAAAGGAAAAAGAAAAAGGACGTATGGATTAAGTATTAAGGTCGAAGAGTAACAAAAAGTACAAGTCGATATAAGCCGAAAGGTGGAAGGAAAATGGAACACGTAGAAGGAAGGAACGTTAAAAAAAAAAAAAAAAATGTGAAGAAGTAGACGGATTAAAGAGAAGAAATATGCAAAGCAGAGAGTCAATAGGATATTAATACAGAGTGATCAGTGGTTCGATGCAATGGGAGTGTTTGTGTGGTTGTTGTGATGTTGATTTTGCAGCGATTAACTTTGGTAGTTTGAGGTTGTTGTGAGCTTAGACGTTGTATCTGTGATAATAGTGGGAGCTTCGCATGGGGGTGGGGGGGGTATATATAATCATCCTTTATTACACTAAATGCTCTTGTGGTCGCCATTATTGCAAGAAGTCTATGCTCTCAATAACAAATCAACGTAATATTCGTAGCAGAGGAAGAGCAACATTTGAAGACCATTGAGAATCCAACTCGATTTTTTTTTTTTTTTTTAGAAATGAAATTTGTAAAAAAAAATGGGAAGGTGTAATTTTCAATGTCGTATTTGCGCTTTCATTTGTGATTACATTTGCAGGGCAATATTCAGTGATGATATCACTGTGTTTGTAAAAGGTCATTGTAGCTTTTCCTTGTACCAAAAAAGTTAAAAAGTGCGACGTTCACTGCTATTAATTTTCCCTTGTAAAGGAATTATAAAACAGTCTGTAGCTTTGTTATGGTTCTCTCTCTCTCTCTTTCTCTCTCCCTGTAGCCGTTATGGTCTCTCTCTCTCTCTCTCTTTCTTTCTTTCTCTCTCTCTCCCTGTAGCCGTTATAGTCTCTTTCTCTCTATCTCTCTCTCTGTGTAGCTGTTATGGTCTCTTTCTTTCTCTCTTTCTTTCTTTCTTTCACTATCCCCATAACTGTCATGGTCTCTGTCTCTCTCTGTCTGTCTCTCTCTCTCTCTGTCTCTCTCTCTCTCTCTCTCTCTCTCTCTCTCTCTCTCATTTCTTTCACAAAGAAGTAGACAAGTTTAGATGCTGCAAGCGAAGATCTTCTCCTGGTATTGGTAGTCAAGAGTGGCGTAGGAAGGTAGCGGTGTTTACCTGAACGACCTAACAAGCTGTTATCATGAAACGGAGCGAATATTAAACATAAAGACTGAAGCCAAAGAGAAAACCAACAGGAAATGAGAATACGCCTTTCATTTCGGCTTCTTCTTGCATCAATCAAGTGGCATTGCAATCTATTTTTCCATTTTTCTTTTTGAATTCTTACCCGCAATGAAAGTAATGTGCTCAAGGCAAATGCTGAATGTACCATGAACGTTGCATGATATCACGGTCTTGCCTTTTGTGTGGCTTTTGGGTTAAGCATTTTCAACCTTGGAAGCTTGTGTTGTATTTGTGAATGCTGAATAAACATGTGGATGACACACTTGTGCATTTCTTAGAATCGCTCCATCGTCTGTTGTTTCTTCTTTCGTTCTCTCTTCTTCTTCTTCTTCTTCGTTTTATTTTTATTTTTCTTCTTCGATTTCTTCTTTCCTTATCTCTTTTTCTTGTTTTTTTTTCTTTCTCACTTATTCTTTGTCTTTTCTTTCTCCTTTTTCTCCTCTTCTTTTTCCTTACTCCCTCTCTCTCTCTGTGTTCCTCTGACTGTCTCTCTCTCTCTCTCTCTCTCTCTCTCTCTCTCTCTCTCTCTCTCTCTCTCTGTTCCTCTGACTCTCTCTCTCTCTCTTTCTTTCTTTTGTCTTTCTCTCTCTTATATAACAAGCTATTTACACACTGAATTTTCCATACGATAGCTACACAAAGAAACTTGTATTACATGAAAAGCCTCTCCCACAGACAGTAATTAGTACTTTGCCTTCATTATGTGCAAAAAGAACGGGGAAAAGGGCCACGCATAAAAAAAAAAAAAAAAAAAAAAGATAAAAAAAGATAAAGATAAAAATAAAAATAATAATGATACTCCTACTCCTCCTACTTCTACTTCTTCATCTTCTAATCATCATGATAAAAGGAAATAGATAGATAGAGAAAGAGAGAAGAGAGAGAGAAAAAAACAACAACAAAAAACAATATATAATACCCAGAATTTGTAGGTGATTCAAACAACGGCTTCTGAACAGTGAGCGAATAAATTGACGTATCACTCACTGAACGTAACTGGGCCCGCAGTTTCTGGCGACGTGCAGTGAGATACACGGCGTCTTCTAACACGGGGGTCAGTGAATGTCGGCCAGTGTATAACTTGATATTAAGAATGATAAAGTACAGGGCAAGGAAGGAGGGAAGGAAGGATGGAGGGAGGGAGGGAGGGTGGGAGGGGAAAAAATGGAAAAAAAATGAAGGGAGGGAGATTGAGATGAGGGGGAGGTGGGTGGAGGGAAGAAGGGAGGTGGAAGGGGAATGGAGAGAGTGGATTGAGAGAGGGAGAGGGAGGTCAATATGAAGAGGGGGGAAAGAAACTGAGAAAGGAAGGAAGTGAGATAGTAGAAGGATAGAGAGAGAAGATAAACAATATATATATGTGTGATCAATATATATATATATTGATCACACACAAACACACACACAAAAAAAGGAAGAGGAAAGGAAGAGAAACAGACAAAAGAAAAAGAAGAACGCAGAGAAAGATGGAGATGAAGGTCGGGGAAGTTAATGCTTATATAAAACCCACAGAGGAGAAATGAACATCAAAAGGCCAGCTCTTAAGAACAGTCCTCACGGCCTGGGAGGAAGGTATGAGTAAATATTACTCCCACTACAGTGCCAAGATGAATAAATAACCTTAGTGTAACCAGTGGTTTGCGTGTACCCTAATAAATAACGTAGCTGACTTCACAGCGTGTTTAAATCACCACCAGCTGGGGTTGCTTTACATCAATACCAGCTGGAAGAAGAAGGAGGAGACTAGAAAAAAGAGAGGGAGGAAAGAAAGAAAGAAAAAAAAAAAAAAAAAAAAAAGGGGGAGGGAAAGAATGAATAGTACATGATGATAAAATGCATTGAATGAGTAAACATTTCGTGATAAAGATCTTGCAATGTTGTTAAACTCAGTAGTGCATTACGAACATTAACTTGGGAATTAGTTATAGAGCAATTAGACTCTTAACAAACGCAGGACTAATCCCGAGTGTCTAGAGGTTGGATCAAGTGATTTGTATGTGAAGAGAACCCCACACCCCCTCCCCCTCACACAGGCAAAAAAAAAAAAAAAAAAAAAAAAAAAAAAAAAAAAAAAAAAAAAAAAAGTGAGACAGTGAGAACTAAAGAGAGAGAGAAAAAAAACACAAACACAGAGATAACATAAAGTTGAAATGAAAACGAATAGAAAAATAATAAAATAGAATAATAGAAACAGGTGGATATTGTTGATAAAAAAAAAGATTGATCAAACGTGGAAAGCGATTGATCACTCTGAAACTATAATAAGTAGCTTTTTGTTATAATGTTTGTTGCAATTGCAAATTTCATATTGATTTCATCTTGGGAGAGAGAAAAACGGTTATGGATAACATATGTCTCGTTTGGAATTATATATTCGAACTTTCTATGTGCTTGCAGGGCGGGATATACACAAATAAACAAACAGACATAAAAAAAGATGCTTGTTCTCATGTAGACTTTTTTCATCTTTTTGTTTCTCTCTCTCTCTCTCTCTCTCTCTCTCTCTCTCTCTCTCTCTCTCTCTCTCTCTCTCTCTCTCTCTCTCTCTCTCTATATATATATATATATATATATATATATATATATATATACACACTCTATATATATATATATATATATATATATATATATATATATATATATGTATATATATACATATATATATATACATATATATATATATGTATATATATATATATATATATATATATATATATATATATATATATATAAAGAGAGAGAGAGAGAGAGAGAGAGAGAGAGAAAGCGAGAAAGAGCAAGGGAAAGAAAGAGAGAAAGCAAGAGAAAGAAAGAAAGAAAGAAAAAGGGAGAAAGCAAGAGAAAGAAAGAGAAAGAGATCGACACACACACACAAACCCACAAACCCACACGTAAGCACAACCGACGAACAGACACCCCACATTCATATAGGAACTGCCATACAGTAATATTTGCATAGTAAACACACACCACCAGCGTGTGATGTATGCTCTAAACACAGTCGCGCTTGATACTCGTGCATAAATAACCATTCACACTAACACTTAACACAAACATACACGCATATACAAACACACATACACGCCCTTCTGATATATTAATGATAATGACAGTAATTACACTCATCATCATTAGGGAATTTTTGAATGCTAATTTCGGTCCGTGATTATGTCTCACTATTATCAAAAATCGCCGTCATCATTGCTAATCACCTGATTACAACCGCAGTCGTTAATCAGAGTCGTTAATGTTAGTGCAGTGATTGTGACCTTATTCATCATTGCTGTTGATAAGGAAGGGCAGACACTGTGACGTCACTGCCGAATCTTTGCTTCTTTCGTTTTTTTTCCTTCATTTTTTTCTGTTTTTTTTCTATCTTTTGAGATATTATCTTTCTTTTTTTGTTCTTCTTTTTTTTTCTTTTTCTTTCTCTATCTCTGTCGTCTGTGACTCTGTATGTGTATCTGTCTGCCTATATGCCTGTTTGTTTCTCTCTCTCTTTCTCTTTCTCTCTCTCTTTCTCTTTCTCTTTCTCTCTCTCTCTCTCTCTCTCTCTCTCTCTCTCTCTCTCTCTCTCTCTCACGCCCTCTCTCTTTTTCTCTCCCGCTCTCTCTCTCTCTCTCGCTCTCTTTCTCTCCCGCTCTCTCTCTCTCTTTCTCCCCCCCCCCCCCCATTTCTCTCCTTGTCTTTGCCTTTGTCATTATCTATATATCTATCTCCTCTCTCTCCTTTCTCTCAATCTCTATCTTGGCCACTCCTTTCTCTCTTATCTCATCCTCTTTACTCTCTGTTTCCCAATCTCCTGCTTCTCCTTTCTTTCCCCCTATTATTCCCTTCCTTCTATTTTCTTCCCATGCCTCTTGTTCCCTCATTCCAAATAGAATTTTCGTCGCTGCTTGGAGAAATTCGTTAATGAATAGACAATAATCAATATTAAATCTATTATCTATTTTATCAATATTATCAATAGCATTGTTATCAGCTGCATCATAATCGTTATTATCATCATTAGTAGTAGTAGTATTAGTAATATTACTGTCACTATCATGATTATAATGATAAATATCATTATCACTATCGTTAGTATGATTTTCATTATCATTATCATAGTCATCATTATCATTATCGTTATTATAATTATCATCACTTTTATTATCATCGTCATGCTTATCATTATTGATGCCATTATCATTATCAATAATACCATCAACATTGTTCTTATCATCATTTTCACTATCATTCTTGCAATCATTATCATCGCTATCAGCTGTCGTTATTATCATTCCTATTTTGAGGTGGGGGGGGGGGGGGGGCTAGGGGTACTACTCCCCTTCGCACACCCTAACTTAACCCCCCCCACCCCCCCACCCCTACCCCCGCCCGTCCCCGCAAGAGAGACGTATTTATCAAACCGGATATGAGGTGCAATCATGCCGCTGCCTCTGTTAAGAATTGCAAAAGCTTTAAAAGAGAG
>BOPN01000044.1:300000-305000 GCA_017312705.2 Penaeus japonicus
CGTCTTGTAGCGAACTGATTAAAGCAGTACTCTCGAAGGGTGAATTATCGGTGCATAATTATTTGGTGTTGTTATCAAGTTTTTTTTTAATATTTGATTATCCGGTTTCAATATTGCAATATCTAATGTCTAAGATTCAAAAGGTTCAACACTTTGCAATATTTAATGTATCAGATTCAAAAGGTTCAACATTTGAATAAGTAATGTCTAAATATCTAAACCATTAAAGTTATATGAATTACTAACATATTGCATAAAGTTTATATGCAATATCTTTCTTCATCGCTACCAAAAAATTCCTTTCACTCTCCAACATCCCTAGTCCTTACTATTAACAAATCATTAATTACTGTCTTTCTTACTAATGAGTTTCATAGGCCATTAACTACAGTATCATTCAGTATCAACACATAATATTTTTCATTTTCTTTCTCATTTTTTTAACGAGCAATGTCATCACATTTAATTAACCGCATCTGTCCTCGGCGATAATTGTAATTAGAAGAATAGGCTATGATAAAAAGGAAGAAAAAGAGAAGATGGGGAAAGGATGATAGAATAATGATATGATAGTGATTACAGAAAGAAGATGAAAGAGTAGAAGATGAGGAAGGAGAAGAAGAAAATATGTGATTATAGAAGAATAGAAAAAGACGAAGAACGAGAAGTAGAAAGATACAAAGAATAAGGGGGAGATTCGGAAGAGGTTGAAGAAATAACTAAAAAGAGAAAGAAAGAAAGGGAGCGAGAAGTAAAGAAAAAGATGGAGTTTACGTAGTATCAATAAAGATAAGGAGAAAAGGAGACAGATAAGAAGTTTAAAATGAATGGAAAAAAGAAAAAGACGGCAATAGAGAATAAACAATAAGAAAAAAAAATAATGAAAGAAAATAAAAATAAGAAAAAAAAAAGATGACGAAGAAAGAAAGAATAAAGAAATAGGAGAATAAAAAAGAAACAAAAAGGAAAAAAAGATTATGAAGAGGAGAATAAATAAATCAAAGACACAAATCCCAAGGAAATGGAATGAAAATGATATAAATCTTTATATATATATCTATATATATATATATATATATATATATATATATATATATATATATATATATATATATAGAGAGAGAGAGAGAGAGAGAGAGAGAGAGAGAGAGAGAGAGAGAGATAAATAGATAGATAGATAGATAGATATAGATATAACACACACACACACACACACACACACATACACATATATAAATATATATATATATATATATATATATATATATATATATATATATATATATATACATACATACATACATATATATATATATATATATATATATATATATATATATATATATATATATATATATATATACATATACACATATATATATATATAAAGAAAATAAAACGAGGCACAAAATAGCAAAGAGATAATGATCAAGAAATTGAATCTAATGATACAAGAAAACAGCATTACGTCCACGTTTTATCTTCTCTCCTCCTCCTCCCCTTACTCATCTTCTTTTTCTTCTTAAACTTTTTTTTCCATCTCTTATTATTGTTATTTGTAATTTTCTTTTTATTCTTATTCTTATTTCTTAGATATTATTTCTTTTCTTATTTTTCTTGATTTTTTTTATGTTCTTTTTTTTCTTTCTTCTTCCTCTTCTTTTTCTTTTTCTTCTTTTTTTTTTACTTCTCCATCTTCATCTTTTCTTCTTTTTTTTACTTTTTCATCTTCTGTTTTTTTTCCTCTTTTTCTTCTTCTTTCTTTTTCTTCCTCTTGTTGTTCTTCTTCTTCTTTCTTCTTCTTCTTCTATTTAGTTTCTTCTTTCTCCTTTTCTTCTTCTTCATCTTTTTATTCTTCTTTTTATTCTTCCTCTCATGCTTCTACTTCTTCTTCATCTATATCTCCTCTTTTCTTTTTTTCCTACTTGTATTTATTGTGACATTATTATTGTCATGAGAACTTCATTATCAATTGTGTTATTATTCTCATCATTATCATTATTTGATCTTGATATCACCATCACCATCATCATTCTTGTTTTTGTTTGTGTTTATCATTATTATGATCATTACTATCATTGTTGTCATTATTGTTGTTGCTAGCACTTTTATCCCCATTTTTTTCTTCTTTATAGTTATCATTATTATCATTATTATTATTATTATTATTATTATTATTATTATTATTATTATTATCATTATCATTATCATCCGTATTATCCATATCATTACTCTCATTATCATTATCGTTACCAGTACTATCCTCGTTACCATTAATAGTATTGATACTATCAAAATCTTTATCAATATCATCATTGGCATCATTACCATCACCATACGCATTGCTATTATCATCATCAATATTACTATATGATATTATTATATGTATGATCTTTATCGTCATCATTCCCATTATAATATTAATTCCCATTATCATCATCATCATTATCAGCTCATTGATTAATCTTGTTCTCATCATAAGGTCTATAAGTAACAACATCATATCAGTGATATTAGAATATGGAAGTTTTTAATTAAATAATTCGTTCTCTGTAATTTGAACATGATGTTGTCTTTCACTATAATATCAACATACATATCACAACTATACTGGAAAAATAAGACTACTCTTAAACATGAACAACCTCACCATATCACAATTCACCATCACCACTAGAGCAAAAACATCATCACCACAACACACCATTAATCAAGTGACCATCACCACTATAATATGAAGCACAAATTAAGAGCACTGGAAACGCGAATATCGTCACCATATTATGCACCATCAATCAAATAACCATCGTCACCATCACCTCGTCACTCTCATTATCTAATTACTGTCATATTCATCTTCTTCCCGAGTGCATCACAGTGCAAAAGGAAGCACAATTAATGTATTTTTACTTACCTCCCCCCCTCCCTTATGATTGTGTTCCCTACTCCTCACCCACTACCCCTCATCCCCCCTCCCCCCACCCCTCTGCTCCCCTCTTACCCCTGAGTCTTAAACGTCGACCGGAGCTGACCCCGAGAGTTCATTGGGGGTCATAGGTCAAGGTCATATCAACGTCAATCGCTTTCTTCCTCCTTCGCGCTCTCTCTCTCTCTCTCTCTTCTCTTTCTCTCTCTCTCTCTCTCTTTCTCTCTGTCTGTCTCTGTGTTTTGTTTTGTTTCTTTCGCTTTCGCTTTCTTTCTTCTTCTTAGTCTTTGCATCTTTCTTTACTATCTTCCTCTTCTTTCTTCTTTTTTTCTCTATATATGTCTTGCATTCTTTCTTTTTTTTCTCCCTCTCTCTATATCCGGCCTTCCTTCCTCTTAATATCCCTTCTGCCAATTCTTTCCTTCTATTTCTCTTCCTCATCCCTCACACTTCTTCTTCCTTTCTCGCCCTTCCCTCACATTTCCTCTCTCTCCCTCTCCATTTCCTCTCTCTTCCTCTCCATTTCCTCTCTCCTCTTCCTTTTCATTTGATCCCCCCCTCCTCTCCGCCCCTTCATATCTTTCTCTCCCACTCTCTTCTTTCTTCCCTTTATTTTACCCCCCTTCCTCCTTACTCTCTCGCTACCCCCTTCTCTTCTCCCTTTATCCTTCGCCCCGTCCTCTCCTCTCGTCTTCCCTACTCCTCTCCCCCTCCCACTTTCCTCTGCGTCTACCCCCCTCTCCTCTCCTCCCCTCCCTCCCTACCCTCCCCGCCCTCCTCTCCCCCTTACCACCCATCCTTCTCTCCACTTACCTCTCTTCCCTCCTCCTCTTCCCCTCTCCGCCTCCCCTCCTTATCCTCCCACCCCGCCATCCTCTCCCCCCCCCCCCCCCACCCACACCTCACTTCCCATCCTCCCACCCTCCACCACGCCTCCTCTCTTCTCTCCTCCTACCCCTCTTCCCTCCCCAATTCCTCCCCACCCTCCTCTCCCCTCCCCCTCCCCCTCCTCCCCCTCCCTCCCTCCCACCCCACTTGTTTGGCCTTACAATGATTCGATTGTAATAATGGCTATTAATCATGGGTTCCGTCCTCGCTAATGACCCTTGATGAATGAAGGCCTCGCAAGAACAATCTCACACACGAATCTTTCGTTATTTCGATCTTGCGTGTTTGAACTAATAGCGTCTCGAGAGTGTTTTGATACGAGGTTGTGATGTGTGTATTTGTGTTTTTTTTTACGTGTTTTTTTTGGTCTGTTGGGTTTGGTAGATACTTTTGTTTAATGTTTTTTTTTGCTGGCTTAATTTTTTAAAATGTTTATTTGCAATATATTCAACGTCAGTGAAGCGATTTGTTCTCTTCATGTTCACAATTAGTTGATGCAAACAGTTCATAATTTCTTATCTTTATTTATTTATTTATTTTTTGAATTTTTTCTCTCTTTCTGTCTTCGTGTTGATTATTGCATGTTCCGTGTCAGGCTTTATCATGTCTTCAGTGTGTTATATAAGAAGTATAATGAAGTTAATAGAGAGATGAAATATCGTTACTGCCTATTGAGTCTTCGTTTGTATTCTTTCCTTACTTGTTTCTTTTTTTCTTTGTTTACAAGAATAGAACGAATTGTGGATTTCTAGTTTGAATGAAATGTTGAAGAGGAAGATTAGAAGAGTTTTAGATTCAAAGAGTTTTAAAAAAATGTGATTTGGGTAGTTGGGTTAAGAGCGTGATTTTTAGTCTTCGTGCAATTTGGCTTCCAACTTTTGCTCAAGGAACTTAAATGTTTGTCTCCCTTCACATTCACTCATTCCCCTTCCCCTCACCCCTTGCCCTCCCTACTTAACCCCCCTTTCCACCCTGCCTCCCCCCTCCCCCAGCTTTCCTACCACCCCCCCTCCAGCCCTCCTTGACCCCTGGCAGTGACCTTTCATAACTCTTCTTCTCGGCTTCTTGCAAGACGAGGAAAGGACGTTTCCTTGCAGGAAAGAACGTATACCTTGCAAGGAGAAGACGAGGTAATAGCAGGCATAAAACAGATGAAAGAAAATTGTAATACTCTAATTATTGTTAT
>BOPN01000044.1:312500-315000 GCA_017312705.2 Penaeus japonicus
CAGAGAGCTCGGCCAAATTAGCAACAGCTCAGCCCCCAACGGGAGTGCGAATCTGATATACGGCAATGGCCAATTAATTGCCTTTCCTCCTCCTCCCTCCCCTACTACCCCCTCTCCCCTCCTTCCTACCCCCCCTATTTTTTTTCTTTTCTTTTCTTTTTTTTTACTCTCTCCGACCTCCCCCTCCTCCTCCTCCTCCTCCTCCTCCTCCTGCACCCCTCTTATTTTTTCTTACTCTCTGTCACCCTTCTCTCACCCCCTTCCCTCTTGTCTTCCCCTCCTCAATACCATAATCATCCCCTTACCCCCTCCATTCTCTAACCTTCTTCCTTCCCTACCCCCCACTTCTTCCTCCCACCCTACTATTCCCTCATACTCTCTTCCCAATTCCATTCTTAAGAGCCTTTCCGCCCCCTACCCCCCCCATCTCTCACCCCTACCTTTGTACACACACTTTCCTTTAATCTCTCAAACCACCCTCTACATCCCTAAAACTCCCCTACCTACCTATACCCTCCCCTTCGCCCTTCCCCCCTCCCTTCCTTCCATCCCCTAACCCCCATCCCCCCTCTTCCTCCCATCCCCCCATCCTCCCATCCGCCCATCTCTCCTCACATCCCATCCCACAACTCCTCTCTTCCCCACCCCCGCCCTATCACCCACCCACCCACCCACCCCTCTCTCCCCTTCGCCCCACCCCTCTCACCCCATTCCTCCCCCTATCACTCCCTCTCAACCCCGCCACTCCTCTCCTCTATCACCCCCGCTCCCCGCCCCTCACCATCCCCCTCCTCTCCCTCCCCTTCTATATAGGGATCTCAGCTGGAGTAGTGGAATAAAAACGCCCCGTCTGTAAGTAGCGGCTGACTCAACCTATTCATTACAGCGCCAGTCGAAGCCGCGCTGTTACCTTTGTTTCCGTAACGTAATTGCTGTAGTTCTCTTGGAGAGGAAGGTGGGGGGGTGGGGGTGGGGGTGGGGGTTGGGGTGGGGGTGGGGATGGGGGTGGGGAAGGAAAGAAGGAAGGGGTGGGGTGGGGAAGGGGAGAGGAGGGGGTTGATGAAGGGAAAGGGAGGATGAGAGGGGGGGAGGACTGGATAGGGTTAAGGATAGAGAGAGAGTGAAGTAGAAAAACAGACAGAGAGAGAGAGAGAGAGAGAGAGAGAGAGAGAGAGAGAGAGAGAGAGAGAGAGAGAGAGAGAGAGAGAGAGAAAGATAATGAGTAGGAGCAAGAGAAAGACACAGACAGACAGAGAGAAAGAAAGGAAGAGATAGACAGCGACAGAAAGACAAATACAGAAAAAGAGGGAGATAGACATATATAGATAGAGAGAGAGCGAGCGAGAGAGAGAGAGAGAGAGAGAGAGAGAGAGAGAGAGAGAGAGAGAGAGAGAGAGAGAGAAAGATAACTTTCCTTTTCTCCCATTTCTTGATATACATTTTTTTCCTTTTTTATTGACTTTAGCACCCCCTCGTACCCGTTAATGATATATTTTTCTATCTTAAGCCCTGAGGTAGTTTCTGGTAGGGGTTACGGCACGGGAAGGGTAGGGGGTATAATTATGAATTTAATCATCTGATGGGTTGTGGGGGAGGGGGGGGGGGGTGGGGCAGGTCGCCTTAATGTGTTTAATAGTGCCTCTCTAATTGCTTTGTATGTTTTGGTTTCCAGTTGCGTAAGAGAAAATGATAGAAAGTTAGAACAAATGTTATAGTAATTGCAGATTATATGGTATACGGTATTGCATGTATTGTTTTGTTTATCATACGCATCAGTGTATATGAAATGTGCTGACATACGTAGAACTATTACTAGTGCTAATGATATCAGTAAAACTATTTTTAGTACATACAGACATTTGAAGATTATGTGGATAATTATCTAGAAGGCATTAATTTCACCACAATTCATGTTTTTGGGAGAGTACCTTTAGCATATAAATAGACACACACACACACACACACTGTAGTGAGCCAATGTAAATATACACACACATATAAAAAAACACAAATGCACACACGTGTATTATTGTATATGTAGACACACACACAAAATACACACACAAATACACGTACGTACGTACTATATATAAACACACATACACAAAATGTATATAAACACACACACACACACAAACACAGAAATACGTTGTACATAAACACACACACACACACACACGAACATACGAATCTACTTTTCATATAACCTCATCAAAGTGGGAGCAAAACCCCGACCCCTTCCTGCGACGTGGGATGACTCAGCATCGACTAGGATTACAGTGCTGAGACATGAGTCCACCCCCCACCCCCCCGCCCCCCGCCACACACAGGGTCACCCTAAAGATCCTTCATCTCCCACAAGTCCCCCCTTCCCTTTGATGACCCTACCCCACCCCCCGCAAGTCCCCTTTTTAAGACCACAAAACAAAACTATCAAACCCCCTGCAACTTATCCTTAACACTTGTGCTTGATAAGGATTAACTCTCCCATCCCCAGCAA
>BOPN01000044.1:322500-325000 GCA_017312705.2 Penaeus japonicus
TGGATGATGAAGTCGGAATAGGGATAGGAGACGATAACGAGGAGGGGGGGAGATGTTGAGAGAATGTGCTGTGGGTGTTGTCTTTCTTACGTGTATTTTTGTTTTTTCTACGTTTGTTTTGTTTTTTCTCCTTTTCTTCTTTTTCTCTCATCTCTTATCTTTTTTTTTCTTTTCAACATCTTGATATGAGTTTTAATCTCTCTCTCACTCCTTATCTTTTTCGATGTGTCTTTCGTTTTATCTTTCTCTCTCTCTCTCCTTCTCTTCCTCTATCTACCTATCTATCTAACTTTCTTTCTTTCTATCTCTCTCTTTCTCTCTGATTACCTCCTTCCCTCCCTCCACTATCTTTCTCTATCATTATCCCACCTCCCTTTCGTCTTTCTTCCCTCCATCATTTCTGTCTTACGCCTCTTATTATTTTCTCTCCCTTCTTCCCTATTATCCCTCCCCCCCCCCCACTCCCCCATCCTCCTATAAGGCGTGGCCAAGTGAGGGAGAAGGATCATTGCATATTTAATACCTCGCATCAATTTTCTCAAAGTCAACCGGACTGGAAAATAACTGAATGTGATTTCGAATTTAATTTCCTCAATTATTCATCGACTAAATCCCCTTTCCCCCTCCCCCTCCCTCCCGCTTCCCATCCCTTACCCTACTCCCTCTCCATTTTGAGAGAATCGTGAATGATGTATGACGTACATAAGGTCAAGAGCTATTAAGCAGGTAAATTTTTCCTCTCTCATTTGTCCGGCGTGAACATCGGGTTCATAGACTCCGAATCTCTCTTTGGTGGGTTCATAGACTTCGAATCTGTCCTAATCGGGTTCACAGACAACGAATCTTTCTTGGGTGGGTTCATAGACTTTGAATCTGTCCTAATCGGGTTCATAAACTTCGAATCTTTCCTAATCGGATTCATGGACTCCGAATCTTTCTTTGGTGGGTTCATAGACTTTGAATCTGTCCTAATCGGGTTCATAGACTTCGAATCTTTCCTAATCGGATTCATGGACTCCGAATCTTTCTTTGGTGGGTTCATAGGCTTCGAATCTGTCCTAATCGGGTTCATAGACTTCGAATCTTTCCTAATCGGATTCATGGACTCCGAATCTTTCTTTGGTGGGTTCATAGACTTCGAATCTGTCTAATCGGGTTCATAGACTTCGAATCTTTCCTAATCGGGTTCATAGACTCCGAATCTTTCTTTGGTGGGTTCATAGACTTCGAATCTGTCCTAATCGGGTTCATAGACTTCGAATCTATCCTAATCGGGTTCATAGACTCCGAATCTTTCCTAATCGGGTTCATAGACTCCGAATCTTTCCTAATCGGGTTCATAGACTCCGAATCTTTCTTTGGTGGGTTCATAGGCTTCGAGTCTGTCTTAATCGGGTTTATGGACTCCGAACCTATCCTAATCGGGTTCATAGACTCCGAATCTTTCTTTGATGGGTTCATAGACACCGAATCTTTCTTTGGTGGGTTCATAGACTCCGAATCTGTTCTAATCGGGTTCATAGACTCCGAATCTTTCCTAATCGGGTTCATAGACTCCGAATCTTTCCTAATCGGGTTCATAGACTCCGAATCTTTCTTTGATGGGTTCATAGACTCCGAATCTTTCTTTGGTAGGTTGAGAGACTTCGAATCTGTTCAAATAGAGTTCATAGACTCCGAATCTGTCCTAATCGGGTTCATTCTTTCAGGAACGAATCACATCCAATTTATCAGAACGGGGCTTTGTGTGCTTCGAACCCTAGAACCCGCACGCGCATTGTGTATATCCATGCATTCTTATTCCCTTTCTATCTCTTTCTTCCTCTCCCTGTCCTTTTTACTTCTTTGGAGTGTGTACATGAGTCTGTTGTTGTTGTTTTTTTCCTTTCCCTTTTTGTGTATATTGGCGTAGTCACGTGTACCTATTCAAATTACATACAACATATAGGTGTACATATATATCTACCGACAAACACACATGAGGACAAACACACACACGACCGCATTTGCATAGAGAGAGAGGGGGGAGGGTGGTAGGAAGAAAGAGAGAGAGAGAGAGAGACGAAGAGAATACACCTAAAAAGTAAAGAGTGAGATAGAAAGAGAGAGAGAGAGAGAGAGAGAGAGAGAGACAAAGAGAATACACCTAAAAAGTAAAGAGTGAGATAGAAAGAGAGAGAGAGAGAGAGAGAGAGAGAGAGAGAGAGAGAGAGAGAAAGAGAGAGACGAAGAGAATACACCTAAAAAGTAAAGAGTGAGATAGAGAGAGAGAGAGAGAGAGAGAGGCGCACTTCGAGCTCGGCACACGTGCATATTCACTCCATGATCATCGCAGTGTGAAATCTCGTTCCATCGTATCTCGACATCGTGATTCCTCTCGCGCATAAAGATCGACATTTCGGCTTCGGTTACGGTCGATAAATCGGGGATTCGAAGCACCGAAGAACCGAAGCACCGGAGCTCCGTCGCGGAAGGAGCACAACAGAAAAAAATGGTGTGT
>BOPN01000044.1:405781-408281 GCA_017312705.2 Penaeus japonicus
TCCTTCCAATCTACATTCTATCCACTGGCGCCTGGAATGACATCCATTAAAACTTCGGGCGTAGGCGATATCTCAAGCACGGTACAGACACAGATACAACCACAGACAGGCAACAGGAGGCAACAGGAGGCAACCACAGTCCCCATCGACCAACGGAAAGATGTTCTCTCTAATCGAACACCTACACTCTTCAACGCCTGCATATGCTTATTCCTACATATTCATTTAGATAGACGAATGAGGAGGTAGATGTACACTATTCTACCTATCAATTGATATTTTGTAAAAAAAAAAAAAAAAAAAAAAAAAAAAAAAAAAAAAAAAAAAAAAGGAAAAAGAAAGAAAAAGAAAAGAAAAAAGAAAGAAAAAGAAAAGAAGAAAAAAGAAAGAAACAAATCAAGAAAGAAGAAGAAAAAAAACAAATATTTATATATATACTTATTGATTATTATTCCTTTTAAAAGAATGAAGACGTGGAGATACAGGTTGAAATTCTTGGTCACAGAATTAGGGTTTTATCATTCAATGTGGTACTCTTAGTTTCGAAACCACTTTACCACGAAAGCTTTTGAAACACCGACCTTTCCCCTCTTATTTTCTCAAGGCAGGTGTCTCTGCGACTGCAATGGCTATCAAACAGTTGCAACTTGCAACGGGCGTTTCCTCGCTCTGCTGCAACCGTTCTTCTTTCTCCAAAAAGATAAAACCACTCCGGAGATCAACTTAAGGATGCTAAGCCATAAAATTCCTGTACTTTAAAGGTCAGCTTTAATTTTGCCAAGAGAGGTTACGAGTATCATTTGATTAGGGAGTCGATCTAATGATAGGCACGTGATTCTGCAACAAATCAACATAGAGTGAGAAGGGGGGAGGGAGTGGAAAAAGGGGGGGGGGGGGATTGAGAGAGAGAGAGAGAGAGAGAGAGAGAGAGAGAGAGAGAGAGAGAGAGAGAGAGAGAGAGAGAGAGAGAGAGAAGAGAGACAGAGAGAGAGAGAGAGAGAGAATAGACAGAGAGAGTGAGAGAGAAAGAAGAGAGAGAGAGAGAGAGAGAAGAGAGACAGACAGAGAAGAGAGAACAGAGAGACAGACAAACAGAGACAGAGAAAGAAAGAAAGAAAAAGAAAGAAAGAGAAAGAAAAAGATATGCGAGGTGCTCAACACTAAAAAAAAAAAAAAAAAAAAACGCTCAGTAACCGAGCGCCATCCATGCTAACAGAAATCCCATTCCTTCAGTTCGGAGCTTCGAAGCTGCTTTTTATTAGTGTGTCGAAGCGTGCGTTGAAATTGAACCGATGCCTCGATAAGTTCGCAAAGTGGTTGTGTCTCAGTCGGTAATTGAATGTGAGGATAGGAAGCCTTACTGTTCTCTCTAAGCTCTTGTCAACAGATTGATACTCACGAAGTCATGAATATAATCGCTGAATTGAGATCTTTGGCTCGACGCGGTGAGTATTGCCAGTCCTTGCTGTCGAATTTTATTGTCTTGATTGTGAAGATTGAATTGCGTTTTTTCTTTTCTTTTCTTTTCTAGCTGTGTGGTTCTTGGTTCTTTTCTTTTCTTTTCTTGCTATGTGGTTCTTGCTTGTCGACTGTTTTCATTAATGTATTCGATCTTTATTCTGAGAAAAAAGATAATGATGATGATCATATGAATAAGAATAGAAGAAGAAATAATTATGATAATACGAAGTAGAAGGAAAAAAATGTATGATGAGACTAATAATAGTAAGAATAATGATGATGATAACAATGATAAAGATACAACCACTACAGCTAATGATAATGATAAGGGTGAAAATGATAATAATGAATGAATGATGAAAGAAATGGAAAAGAAAGTAGAAGGAGAGAGGAGGTGAAGTAAGAAGAGGAGAGGAGTGGGTGAAGGAGAGAGGAGAGAAGGAGGTCAAGGAGGAAGTAGAGAATAGGAGGGGAAGGAGTGTGAAGAGAGGAAGAGGAGAGGAGGAATAGGAAAAGGAAAAGGTGAGGCGATGGAGGAAGCAGTGGAAAGACGGTGAAGGAAGAAGAGAAGAGAGGAGAAAGCAAATGAAGCAGAGAAGAGAGGAGGGAGCAAAAGAGGAAGCAGATAAAGGGAGACTAAGAAAGAAGAGAGGAGAAAGCGAAGGAGTGAGAAGAAGCAAGGGGAAGTAGGGGAGGCGTGGTGAAGGAGAAAGCAGGTGAGAAGAGGCGAAGAACAGATGGAGAGAAAAGAGGAGGCGAGGGAAGAAGAGAGAAGACTCGAAGGAAGAGGAAGAGAAGATAAAGTAGGAGGAGGAGAACAATTCCGAGGATGTGAGAATGAAAGGAGTTGCAAGAAAGGAGGAATAATGAGAAAAATAGGAGAGATAAAGTAGAGAAAGAATAGAGGGAGAAAGAAAAGAAAGAAAGATGAGGCGAAGGAAGTAGAAAAGGAGGAAAAAAGAGAAGGGTGACGAGACTTAGGGGCAGCAAAGCAGAAAAAAACGAGGCATAGGAAGAAGAGTGAAGGAATAAAACTGAA
>BOPN01000044.1:423281-425781 GCA_017312705.2 Penaeus japonicus
TCAAAATCCCAAGCGAATCATGATCGTCTACAAATCGTCAATGAGAGCAATATACCTTCAAAAATTGCAAGCAACTGACTCTAATTCTCGTCTAATCCAGCTATCATGGAAATGCAAGTCACACAAACAGGATGAAATATCGCAGAACCGTTTTCCTTAAGTATAGATAATTTCGAACACGAATAAACATGGCCTGTTCATTGCCGCCTCATGTGACGTCCAGGCATTCCGTTCGAACGCGTGCTCGGCTGGCTTCGACGGGATGAGTTTAAAGGATTCGCCGATCTTGAGAAAGGAAAGAGAAGGTTCGTTGTAATTAGTTTAAGGGATTAGCATTAAGGAAAAGAGAAAATAGGATGAAAACGAGAAGAGTAAAAGAGGGATGGATGATGAAAGAGGTATGTCCGTGGTAGTTTGCAACACTTAGCGATATCGAGAGCTCGGATTCGAACGATTTTTCAGACTAGGGGTGGTGCCGTTCGGACGAGTATGTCAGAGATAACGGACGCGTCAAGCAAAGTAAATGTCAGTATATAAAGCAGACAGAGAGAGAGAGGAAGAGGGAGAGAGAGAGAAAAGAAGGGAGGGAGGGAGAGAGAGAGAGAGAGAGAGAAAGAGAGAGAGAGAGAGAGAGAGAGAGAGAGAGAGAGAGAGAGAGAGAGAGAGAGAGAGAGAGAACAGATAGAGAGAATGAGAGAGAAACAGAGAGAGGGGGGGGGCAGAAAGGCAGAGACAGAAAGAGAGTAATCGAGGGAGAGAGACGATTAGGGGTATTTCAAATACACACGAATATATATATATATATATATATATATATATATATATATATATATATATATATATATACATAGATATATATATACATATATATATATATATATATATGTATATGTGTGTGTGTTTATACACACACACACACACATATATCTATATATATATATATATATATATATATATATATATATATATATATATATATATATATATATATATGTATATATATATATATATATATATATATATATATGTATATATATATATATATGTATTCATTCATTTACTTATACCTATATATCTATATCTATAATGACAACTATCTATTGAGGGAGGGACTATCACCAAAATTGCACATTCAAAAAAAAAAAAAAAAAAAAAAACTGAACCAAAACTAACAGCATCAAGAACTGCAGAATCCATCTGTTATATATGGAACAGAATCAAAGATCTGTAATTGGGGCATACATATCGAAGCCTGAAGAAAAGGACTGACATAAATCGCTTGATATATTCTCCTTTATATTCTGCATCAAGCTCTTGGGTCGGCTAAGACAGCATACCTAAAGGGAGAGGTCGGTGGATTCCCATTTCGGAAGCGGTAATCTACTTTTATTGCGAGTACAGATGGCCACGCAAGCATACCCGCGCATGCACACACACATACGTAAACACAGGCACACCCTACAGATTCACACACACACATACATACACATACACATACACATTAACATACACACACATATACATACTCATACACATACACGTACACACACATACACGTACACATATACACACATACTCATACACACACACACATACACACACACATACACACACACACACACACACATACACACACACACACACAATCTTACACACGGGCATGATGATAATGATAATGACAATAATGATGATATTAATAGTAGTAGTAACAATAATAACAATAAATGATAGTTCTAGAAATATAGAATGAAAATGAGAAAATTATTGTTTAGAAGAATGAAAATAGTAATAGTAATAATGGTAATAATAGTAGTGGCAATAATGATAATTATAGTAATGAAAATGATGATAATAATGATAATAACAATAATAAGGATAACAAATAATAATGAAGATGATGATAATGATATTATTAATGCCAATGATGATAACCGACAGAGTAATAATAATGATAATGATAATAATCATGGTGATACAAATAATGACAATGATACAAAAATGATAGCCATAGAGCAAATATTGTGGTAACGATAATGAAATTTTGATATTGATGATTATCTTCATATTAGTAATAATGTTCTTAACAATAACGATAATGGGAATAATTATGAAAATGAAAATAACTATGACACAAATAATAATGATGACAAAATGAGGATATTCATTATGATAATGATGATAATACTAACAATAATGATAACAATAATTGATGATATAATAATAATGATGATGATGGTAATGATAATGATAATAATGATGATGGTAATGATAATGATACTAGTAATGCTAGTAATAATGATAATGACAATAACAATGATATTAACAATGATGCTGATTTTGATAATACTGATAATGTTAAAAACAATGATGATTAAAATAATAATTATGGCAATGATAATGGTAATGAAATCAACAATAATGATGATGATGATGATAATAATAATAATAATAATAATAATAATAATGAAAATAATAACAATGATACTACTACTACTAATAA
>BOPN01000044.1:450781-460781 GCA_017312705.2 Penaeus japonicus
ATATATACACATATGTGTATATATATATATATATATATATATATATATATATATATATATATATATATATACACACAAAAATACATAGAAGGCAAGAGAGAGAAAGAGGGGTGCAGGGAAGAGAGTAACAGATGAGAAAGAAAGAGAGAGAGAGAGAGAGAGAGAGAGAGAGAGAGGAGAAAAGAGAACGCATTCCACTCTCCAAGTAGACCAAGGCTGTCCTTTCAGAGCACAGTCTCCCGGTCCCAACATCTCTCGATATAGATTCTTTAAACTCTAGTTCTACACTATTTAGTATATATGCATCTTCGTCTAAGAGACTTTTATTAATTGTTCTTTTATATTTGTTGATGATGTTACTGAGTTATTATTTTTTAAATCAATAATTATGAATGGAGATAAGAGATTTTCAGTTGAAGGAGAAGGAGAAGAAGGGAACTAAGAGAACAAGCGAAGAAGGGAAGAGGGGGGGGG
Source organism: Penaeus japonicus (assembly GCA_017312705.2). Taxonomy (NCBI): domain Eukaryota; kingdom Metazoa; phylum Arthropoda; class Malacostraca; order Decapoda; family Penaeidae; genus Penaeus; species Penaeus japonicus. The sequence continues at coordinate 451,256 of BOPN01000044.1, forward strand.
GGGGGGGTCCAGTTGCCAGAGGAATCTTCGCCGGGGGTCAGAATGTCGCCACCTGTCTTCAGAGTCCGTCCCGTTGGGAGGCGGAATAAAAAAGGGAATGTGAAGAAAGTAAGAGGAGGATGAGGAGGAGGCACGAGGCTGTAGGAGAGGAGGAGGAGGAGGAGGAGTAGGAGGCGTAGGAGACCCTGGCGTAAAAGTAGGAGGAGTCAGCCACCTCCACGCCACACTGCCCCAGATCCTGCAGGTGTGGCAAGCCCGTCTCTCGCCACCCTCGCCACCGCAGGGGGGAAGGGAGGGGGAAGGGGGAGGGGCTGCGGTCTCAAACCACGCCCTCGCTGGCTAGTAGGACACGCCTCCAGCCCCCTCTCCTGGATAGGATTGCACTGTACCGGAAGGATATTGATATAGGAATGCCGATAAAGTCATGTGGAATGTTTTTCGTTATGCCTGGAGACATGTTGGCTATGTGGTTGACGGAAGGCGAGTGGAATGCTCGTCTATGGGTTGACTGTCTGTCATTCCGGTGGTCGAAGCACAATTTGGCGTTGGCGAAGATGAAAGTCTATGCGGTATCGACATATTTCTACCTTATGGTTCGCTGTAACCCACTCGGAGGAACAACATACAGAAGAGGGATCTGGTGATTTCAACCCTACCGCTCTACATCTACATCCTCTGAGACTGCAAGGATGATCTCGGCAGGTGGTTGGCTCCAGGAGCAGAGAGGGATCGGAAACAGCCTACGATCTATCCTTCTGGCCGCTGGGGAAGGACCCGTGGCGGCGTCGGAGCTCCGGTGTGGGTACGGACGCTAGCGGGACTGTGGGCAGGAGCGCGTGTCCGCCGCTCAGGTGCTCCAGTTCTCGTTAGCCTCAGCGCTCACCTGGGTGGGCGGGGCCGTGGGAGGGGGCCGGGCCACGCGGACTGCGGTTGTCGGCGGCTGCTTTGTACCATCTGTATTTTTGGCCCATTTCCCTTGTTTCAGGGGGCTTTTGCAGGGTATGCGGGGGTACTGGAGGAGTTGTTCTAAAAGGCCGAGGGGCGCAAACGGCCCTCGAGAGCGCCGCCAGGCTCGTTGAGGTCCCCAAGGGTTGTAGCGGCGGTGACTTCGACAACCCCGCTGCACACAGGGCCATCGGAGGCGGGCGGGTCCCCACTCCAGCCCCCCCGTCACTGCGCAAAGTCACGGCACCGAGTTACCACGGTCCAGACACCCTCCCCTGCGCGCTCCTCACACGCTGTGCCCCAGAGCCCGGGAGTGCCTCGCCTGGAAAACCAACCAAGGAACCCCCTTGCCTCCGCAGTGCCATCCCTTGCAGGAGCTTCTGTGTCCCTCGCGTGTTCTCCAAGTCGGTGTTTTGTGTTCTGGGATTTACCGATCGTGCTTCAGTCGTGTTGGATCCTCCTGGTGGATTTTACGTTCGGGTGATCGGTGTCAAGAGATGTAAACAGTGCCATAGGAGTGTCACCCGCCTCTGCCTTTCGATATATATAAAAACAAAGGCTATTTGAGCGTCGTTGACATAGTGTGCCTACCAGTGCCATTGCCAAGGATTACCTTACACGTGGAGTATTGCCTTTGTTGTGTGTCTAGCAGCCTGTGATGTGATCCATGTCCCGGTGCTAAGTTACATCTGTCCATTATCAGTGTGTGCATTTTGATGGAAAACGTAATGGCTTTTATACTTGCCAACTCGTCTCCGTTATTGTCGCCATAGTGGATGCTAAGGAGCGACTTTGTGAGTGCCGTGTGGTGTCAGTGCTGTGCCCCCCCCCTACCCCCCTTTTTCCGACGTCCTCCTCGTCGTCTGCACTTTGGAGTTTTATCTCTTGAGTCTTCCTCGACACCGCCAAGATGAGCACTGAGATCTCCGACTTCCAAGACGTAAGTAGAGGAATCTGATTTGTCTTTTCGAGTGTAGGTTTAGCAACTTTTTTTTCTTCGAACTTGAGGCCTTCCGAGGGCGATCTGATCCGTAGGTGATTCCGATGGCGTGCAATGATGCAATGTTCTAGCCATGTTGCGTATTCAATTGCGTTTTTGTTTGTAATGTAATGTATTTTTTTTAATGAATGTAAGAGACATCAACGGATAGATCATATCCTAGAGTTTTTATTCGTCATAGTGTATTTATCAGTATTTTATCAGATTCGACGGATAAACAGTATGTTTTTTTCCGACTCATTACCCATACCGTCTCCCAAACGCCGCGTGCGTATCCCGTAGATTATTAACGCCCGATTGTGCTCTCGTTTCGCCTCAAACCAAGACGATCGTATAAAAAGGGACATTAACTCGAACCTCAAGCCGCATGTATAAAAAGGGTATTAGGGCTTAATAGCTATCCCTCTCCCCCGCTCCTATCCCCTCCCCCACACCCCCACTTGCTGTCTCACCTGTGTGTTTGATATTCCGTAATTACAGGTAATTTTTTCGGATCCTTTTTTTTTCTTTTCTTTTTTTTAACAGTGCGATATTCTGCGATCGCTTGCGCTTTCGGTTTAGCGATGAAGGAGACTCGAAATGGAGCGATAAGGAAGATAAAATAAAACGATGAATAATAATAAGAAGAAGAAAGAGGAAAGCCGAAAGAGTATCGGAGATATGAACAAAAAAAATACAAAATGGAAAAAAAGCGATGGTATTGCAGGGAGAGAGAGAGAGAGAGAGAGAGAGAGAGAGAGAGAGAGAGAGAGAGAGAGAGAGAGAGAGAGAGAGAGAGAGAGAGAGAGAGAGAGAGAGAGAGAGAGAGAGACGCGTTCCTTACTCTTTCGCTCATGAATAATGGCGATAATAAAAAAAGGTTTTAATATGACAATATCTTAATATAACTGCTTCCTCTAAAAGGACACAAGCGGTCGCTGCCTCTGCTACCTCCTCCTGCTTCTGCTCCTACTGCAGCTGTTGCTTCTGCTGCTAACTGCTGCTGCTAACTCGGTCTTTCTTTCCTCTTCTTCTTCTTCTCCTCTTCCTCCTTCTCCTCCTTCTTCCTTTTCTTCTCCCGCTTCTTGTTCTCCTTTTTCTATGTCTCCTTCTCCTTCTTCTTTTTCTTCTTCTTCTTCTATTTCTCCTTCTTCTTCCTCTTCTTCCTCCTCCTCCTCCTCTTCCTCCTCCTTGTCCTCCTCCTTTTTTCTTGTTCTTCCCCCTTCTTCTGATAGAGAATAAGATGGTAATTTAACTCACAAACGATACGGCGACGCAACGCAGACTTCGGGCATGCGCTAACGGTCGGCAGGGAAAGAACGAAGAGAGAGAGAGAGAGAGAGAGAGAGAGAGAGAGAGAGAGAGAGAGAGAGAGAGAGAGAGAGAGAGAGAGAGAGAAAGAGAAATATATAAGAATTTCAGTTGAAAATATCACTATCGAATTATTGCGCCGATGAAATAACCATATGCTAATACAATATGACTATATGTGAAAATCGAGAAAGAAAGAAGAAGAAAAAAAAGATTAAAAAAAGATATATGAGAATAAAAACCAAATCGACTTAAGCGAAATTCCCTTTTCTCGGAGTAGCATCGGAGGAAATCAGATATATTTCACTCGCTTTCTTTCCAGACGACACTTTCTTGAGATACCGAAAGGCGAAAGATACAAGGCGATTTCGTGTCGGAAAATATAGCCCCGGTGCGTAGCGGGTGTTGAGAACGTGAATGACAGTGTCGAAGATTTTTTTCTTTTTTTCTTCTTGTCGTTTGTCTTTTTTTTAAGAGCGTTTCGTTTTTTGTTTTTTTTTGTATTCGAATATGGTTATAATTCATTCGTATTTTGTTTCTGTTTTTTTCTTAAGCAATTCTCCTTTTTCTTTTTCTTTTTTTACAATTTCAATATTACGCGGTCTCGATTTTGATCATTATCAACCCACTCGTTGAAGAAAAGAAAAGAAAAAAAAAAAAAAAAAAAAAAAAAAAAACCGGACACGACAGAATCAGTCAAAGAACGGCGGAATGATAAGTATTATAATAAGAGCAGGAACAGAATAGATACGCGGATACACGACAGACGAAGGCAAGCAGCAAGCAACGGCTCGTGCGGACTTAGGTAGGGGGGATGGGGGAGGGGCGAGAGGAAGGTAAGTGGTGAGGAGAAGAGAAGAGAGGAGGAGGAGGAGAGAGGGAGGGAGGGAAGGAGAGAGGGAGGGAGGGAGGGAGTGTGTTGAAGTCCGTGGAATCTGAGGAAACTATCAACAAAGGGAAAGTTATAAGTACACAGTCGCGCTTCACAAACCTTCTGCTCCAAGCTGGTCGATCTAACTAGAACCATCACTCTGCTAGTAAGGCTGTTGGGTAGAGTCTTAGAAAATTAGAAGCCATAAGAGAAGGGATGGGAAGGGAGGAGGCTAAAAGTAGGAACACAAAGAAGGGTACAGAAAGGGTTAGAACAGCTGGGACGGTTTTAAGAGTGAATGGAAGAAATCTAAACGAGGTTGTCTGCTCTCTCGATAGCTGCTGGTTGTTCTCTCCTGGTCTTCAAAAGGTTCAGCGTTAGAATTTTAGTGTTCTATAGACTGTGTGGACTTCCTTTCGTAATTTCTTTTCCTTTCGTTGCTATGTATGCATATTCAATATTGCGTATTTCGATTTCAATTGTTGAAAATATCACTATCACTATCACTATCAAATTCTCTTCCTCGTAGACGAAATAATCATTAAGCTGAAAAATTAATCGTTTCCCAATTCGTTTCACGGCGGCTTGCAAGTCTAAAGATGATGTATATTAGCAATTTAAACGACTGCATAAAGCTACAATTTTTCTAAAACCGAATGTCCATATGTGAAAGTTCCCAACCGCAAAATGTCGTATTTGCAATTGCATTCGACGCTAGATTGCAGATGTATATAAGATAATAGAAAAATTGAGCTGCGTGTTTCAAGATATGACACCGAAGCCATTGACAAAGTGGAACTGCGGACAAAATCTTTAGCATTATCACAATTTTCATACCAAAACTTCACCGGGCAAATTGGTACGAATTCGTCTCTTTATGGACGCGAGCGACGTTTAGATCGAGAGTAAGATATATATAAACACAGATAGATAAATAACAAAAGACTATCACGTTTAGAAATGATAAACTTGTTAGTATAAGTTGGACTCGCGCGGTGTATTATGTAGCATGATTGTCCTTACGTTTTTTTACGTCTCGGATTTTTTTTTTTTTTTTTTTTTTTTTTTTTGCGGTTAGCTTAGGTTGCGGGGATAGAGAGGGTGGGGTGGGGGATAGGAGGGGTAGGGGTAGGGATAAGAGTAGGAGGATGTTCGGAGGGACAAGGGGAGAGGAGGGATGAGGAGGAGGTAGAGGTCGGGGAGGGGATGAGAGAGGGTGGGGGTGGTGAGAGACATCTCTACCTGATTATGCAGATGAGTGATTCACCAAGATGCTGGTGACGCCCGCGGGTACGAACATCGGGCGGAGATCAAAGGAGCGTGGATTGTGCATAGTGCGTGGATGGGCGGAGAGGTGTGTGTGGGGGAGAGGGGTATGTCGAGTATGTAATTATTTCTGCATTATCTCTCTCTCTCTCTCTCTCTCTCTCTCTCTCTCTCTCTCTCTCTCTCTCTCTCTCTCTCTCTCTCTCTCTCTCTCTCTCTCTCTCTCTCTCTCTTGCTCTCTCTCTCTCTCTCTCTTTCTCGCTCTTCTTAGAAAAAAAAAGTTGATCCCTCTAAAATTCAGGGCATTTTGAAATACAGGACACGTAATGTCACTCCTACGCTGGCCTCCGTTATATACATATTTTTAGCATGTAGGACCCGTTACCTGCGGGTCCCCGTTATCCTAGCGGTCTGCGCTATCTTTATCTATCCCTGATGGATGCAGCAGAGCGAGGGAGAGGGAGAGAGCGAGCGAGAGAGAGAGAAAGAGAGAGAAAGAGAAAGAGAGAGAGCGAGAGAGAGAGAGAGAGAGAGAGAACGAGAAAGAGAGCGAGAGGAAGTGGAGGGATAGGCGAGGGATGACGCAAGGACGTACTCTACTGTATCCCTAAGGCGGTCTATTTTTTGTATCCTTTTCCCGGGCAGGGTTAGCGGTCAGCGGGATAGTCGAGTAGGAGGAAGCGAGCGAGCGGCCGGAGACTAGAGACCGGACGCAGGTAACGGGGTCGGAGGGCGGTCGCTGGTCCTATCGGCGCCCGGCGCATTAGCGGACTCTCAAATGCGGGTGCTTCTTGTGCTTCTTGTGCTTCTGCGCCGAGGTTTTGGTTTTGAATTAGGTTATGTATTTTTGGGGGTTGTTGTTGCGGTTCGTTTGTTTGTACGGTTTTGCCTTTGATTTGATTGCTTCTTGTGGTACAGTATTTTGTCTTATTTTTTCCCCCCGCAAATGTCAAAATATTATTTCTTCGTCCGATTTTTGAAAAAAAAGATACTCGTAATCTCTAACTTCATCATATCTTTTTTATATAATTTATCAATAATATCTTCTTTCGTCCAATAAAGAATACGATTGCCTGTTGATTCTGACTCGATAGAAACGGCGCAGATATTCGTACACGCGCCGCCCGTGCTCGCGTAGAACAGCGTCGCTTTGCCGATTCGATAACTTATTGTTCTAGATTGATGTTATGTTCTTGTTATTTTTTCTTTATTCCGGTTCGTTGTTCATTTTTGTTTCGTCTTTGTCCTTTTTTTTCTTTTTTTTGCATCATTTTTTAACAACTTTTTATATCGTTTTTTCTAGTCTTTTCTATTTTGTTAGGACTTGTTGTTTTGCTAATATTATGAAGCGATAAATATATGTATATATATATATATATATATATATATATATATATATATATATATATATATATATATATATATATATACATATACATATATATTCATATTTGTGTTGTCGCTTTTGGACAATTTCCAAAATGGTATTGATATTTTCCGAGTAGTTTCATGGTTATGTTCACATCGCATTGACAAAACACACTAGAATAATACTTTGGATAATGAAATTGATAGTAATGATATTGATAATGAGAAAAATAGTGATAGTAATAAGGACGATGGTGATAGCAATAATGATAATGATGGTCGTTATAATAATAGTAATGCTGAAAATCATGACAATCCTAATAATTAAGATAGAAATAACTGTGACAATATTTATAAAAAAAACACTAATAATGAAATGAAAATAATATAGATGATAATGATGATCATATTTGAATTCACAGTGATGATAGTGATACTTATCATAATTATCATCGTTGTTAATTTCCTCACTATTCCTATCTTTACAATAATTATCATTATTAGTATTATTATCATCATAATCACTATCATTATCAGTGTTGTAACCATTATTGTTATAAACACGACCATCCATCACCAATTCCATATCATTATCACCATCATAAACACGCTAATCCAATATTAATTCCATATCATTATCACCATCATAATCATCATAATCACCATTAATATCACCGTTACCGAAATTCCAGCTCCAGAACCGCAAAATAAAGAACTGGAACAATCCGCAAACCGCATTCATTCAACCGCCAGCCACCTTCGATAGGCCTTAGTACGAAAGCCTATTTCAAGGGGAGGGGCGCACTCGATGGAGGATAGCGTATGTAGGGCGGGTGATTTTAAAAGGGGGGTGGGGGGGGAGTGGGTGGGCGAGAGGGAGTGGGTGGGGAGGGGGTGGGGAGGGGAGTGGGTGGGGAGGGGGAGGGGAAGAGGAGGGGAGGGGAGGGAAGGGAAGGGAAGGGGAGGGGAGGGAGATGTATATGTAAGTACGCGAGGAGGGGAAAGAAGAGGAGGGGAGGTGGAGGGGAGGGGGTGTATATAAGTAGGGCTTTTCCCTGTCGTCGTCTAACCCTAGGAGTCTGTTTCATGTCATCAAAGACAGGTTAATTGTCAACCTGCAGCCTTCGCCTATTGGGGTCTTCCGGATTCGCTGTCGCTGTCTTTGTCGCGATTCCGCTGCCCCCCTTCCCTTTCCCCCCCTCTCCCCCTTTCCCCCTATCCCCCTCTTCCTCCTCTTCTTGTTTTCTGGCTCGTAATGTGGACGGAAGAGGTGGATAATAATAAAGAAAGACAGACAAACAGACAGACTGACACACACAAAAAAAGAAAGATCATCCTGGAAAAAATCCAAAAAAAAGTAAACCACCTCACCCCATCCCCCCTCACCCCCTCAGCCCCCTCTCCCTCCTTCACTCTTTCTCTCTCCCTACCCTCCATCCCACCCTCCCTCACCCTCACCCTCCTCTCCCTCTCTCTCCGTAAAACACACACACACCCTCACCCTCAGTGCAGTCACTCCACCCCCCTTCCACGCTCTCACACGTCGCCTGAGAGATGTCTAGACGTCAAAACAAGACGTCCGAGCGTTTAGCATGCTCTACTTGAGACGATGAGAACGTGCTTCCTCCTCCAGAGATGTCATTCTCAGTGATGTCTTTATGGAAGGAGAGACTTCGATGCCGCGTTCATACGAGGGAGTATTGGTACGTCAGAAGGAAATGGTGATTGTATGACGTTATTGATAACATCAAGTTGATATGTGTCGATATGTTGTGGAGTATTGTTGGAATGGAATAAATATAATTAAAGTGATGTATATTTAGATAGATAGATAGATAGATGGGTAGATGAGTAGATGGGTAGATAGGTAGATATATATGGATATATAACAATGAGAAAAAAAAATGATAATAATCGAAACAAAACAGAAACAATTAACAATTCACTATTTTCTTTTTTTTGCGCCAGGTTCTCGTGAGTATTACATTTTTTCTCTTCTTCTATTTTTTTTTTCTTTTCGTATCTATCAATCTGACCCTCATATTTTGTCACCCATGCGAATACCGACGCTAACAACTAACTCCCGTAAAAGAGGCTCGTTATGCGCAGCCAACAGTGAAATTTCACTTGTAAATCCCGACGGTGCCAGCGAAGTATAGCATTAAGTTAACCGCAAAAAAAATAAACCAAAGGAAACAAAAAAAATAACGTGAAGAAACGTATGGGTTGATTATAGGTGGGTCTAAGGAGAGTTTTTAATGTTGCTGTATTTTTTTATTATTCATTGTGGTTTTTTCTTACTTTTTTTACAGGGGGGCGGGGGGGGGGTGATAAAAATTCTTCGTCCCGATACTGCAAATTATCGGCTGTGAATGTTTATATGGTCGTTGGGCCAGTAATCGTTATTTACACTAAACACGGTGGGTTGGAGGTGTCTTGACAAAAAGAGGGGTGGGAGAGATGGTTCAGAGATCCCATTTTAAGATATGAGAGAGAGAGAGAGAGAGAGAGAGAGAGAGAGAGAGAGAGAGAGAGAGAGAGAGAGAGAGAGAGAGAGAGAGAGGGTGAGAGTGAGGGTGAGGGTGAGAGTGAGGGTGGGAGTGAGAGTGAGGGTAAGAGTGAGGGTGAGAGTGAGAGTGACAGTGAGAGAGAGAGAGAGAGAGATCGTGAATGGAAGGCCTGACAAATACCTGTCATTTTCATGACGTGTGAACATCTGAGAATTTGTTCTCTTGAGAAAGTTAACTTGTCCGTGTAACTGTTTGATTTATCACGCATTAAGAAAG
>BOPN01000044.1:468281-488281 GCA_017312705.2 Penaeus japonicus
AACCCCCTCCCTTCCCCCCTTCCCCCCCGTTTGCCTCGCTCGCTGGAGAAAGTCACGGCAATGTTGACAAACTGTTCCAAATAAGGACCTTGAAGTCTCATTAACAGATTCCGAAGAGCGGCGGTGTCGGCGGCGGAGAGCGGTTGTGCTCCGAAAAACCTATGTTCTCTTTAACTCTTCGACTCTCGTGCGTACGTGTGTGTGTGTGTTCGCCTGAACTACATTTTATTGATGTTGATTGATTAATTGAGACATTCCGGTGTAAAACAACACGGGAACTTCGAGAGATTAACGATAAGGTAAACGGGGTCGGTCGCTAAAATGCGCTGGTTTCGTGGGTGTGTGGTTGCTGTTTTTTTTTTTTTTTCTCTCTCTCTCTCTCTCTCATTCGCTCGTTCTTGTTCTTCTATTGCTTTCTTTCGTAATCTTGTTCCCTCACTCACTCTCTTTCTCTCTCTGTATCTATCTCTGCATCTATGTTTTATCTATCTATCTATATATAAATATATATATACATATGTATCCTTCTCTCTCTCTCTCTCTCTCTCTCTCTCTCTCTCTCTCTCTCTCTCTCTCTCTCTCTCTCTCTCTCTCTCTCTCTCTCTCTCTCTCTCTCTCTCTCTTTCTCATTCGTCTCCTTCGACAGCTTATCGAACGGCGTAACGCCATCAACCCGAAAACATTCTCCTTTCGCCGCCAACTTTCGCACCGACATTTCGACTGCATTTCCGAGCGTCTTCGTCGAAACGTCTAATCAGCAGAAGTCAATCGGCAGTAGGAGCCTCACCCGAAGAGCCTTCGGTCGTAAATCGTAGAACCGTAAGACTTGAGGGTAAGCTGACGTGGGCCTTAGTTAGTCCTCGAGGGTGACAGAGAGAGAAGTATTTTTGGCTGACTGGTCGAAGGGTGGTCACCATTTTTTTTTTTTTTTTCTCTTTTTTTTTTTTTTTTTTTTTTTTTTTTTTTTTTTTTTCTTTCGGTGGGGTTGAGGTACATAGATACCAGGCGGAGACAGACAGATGGACAGTCGGAGAATGTGGTTCCTTCGCCAGGTCTCACGTAGAGAAAAAAAAAAAAAAAAAAAAAAAAAAACGGATATACGTTGGAGTGACATTACGTGTCATGTATATTTAAAGAAACGGAATCAAGTGGGATACAACATAATGAGAGAAAGAAAGAAAGAAAGAGAGAGAGACAGAGAGAGAGAGATAATAAGATAGATAATATCAATTTTAAGATTTTTTTTTCTGTTTGTTAACCCATGTACAATCAGATCATTAGTAATATATCTATTTTTTTTCTCCCACTTTCCCCCCACTCTATATCATACACTTCCATCTTCCCTTCTGTCTCGCCACAATCATCAACTCAGTTATTACAATCAGGTAGAAAACCCCCGTAGAGCGAGGGAGAAGGAGAATGGGGGTTGGGGGAAAGGGGGGAAAGGGGGGGGGGGTTAAGGGAAGTTATAGAGGGGAGATAGAAGCCAGCTGCCTCAACGCTTATCATGCGGGGAGAGGGGGAGAGGGGGAAAGGGGGGGAAAGCTAGATAAAGAGGACGAAATGAGAAAGAAAAATGAACCCGAATTAGGAGTCGAGGCGGAGGTAGAGGAAGGGGAAGGATAGGGTATGTGGGGGGAGGGAGGATAAGGGGAGAAGGAGGAAGCGGAGGAAAAGAGGGGGAAGAAGGGAGAAAGGGGGGGGGGGAGAGGTGAGGGGCCGATAAGGACGACGACTCTAATCAGGCTGAGAGCTTCCGGTGGGCGAATAGGTCAGCGGGGGGGGGGGGATAGAGGGCGGAGGTGGGTTGGGGGGGGATAGAGGGCGGAGGTGGGTTGGGGGGGGGGGGTAAGAGATTTACTTCGGCCTGAGTACGTTATGTATCTATGTTTGCGTGTGTGAGCATGAGTATATGTAAAGGACAATGAGTATAATTATTTGTTTATGTGTTTGCGTGTGAGGGGAAGTACATACGTATTTACATATCTGTATTTGTTTGTTTGTTTTTAGCCATTGCTATTTTAGTACGATGTAAATCTTAAATACGATTAAAGGGACATAGCATGGAGCTTATGAAAGCTACCCTATCAATCATAAAGGTAATAAAACGTATAGTGATATTGAGAGTACAAGTATGAATACTAATTCAAAATGTGTTCATATGAATAGGGATACATTTCAGACAAAAGACACACAAAAAAAAGACAAAAGAAAAAAAAAAAAAAGTTGAACCCAAATAAGAATGCCTGAACACTAATTGAAACCCAGTACATTAATAATTCTCTTTCATTTATACAAGGTGTAGGAGAGCCCCCCCCCCTTCTCTCTCTCTCTCTCTCTCCCTCCTCCCCTCCCCTCCACCCCCCCTTACCTCCCCTCTTCCGTTCATCCTTTGCCAAAGTTATGAGCTGGTCTCCCTATCAGCCATCGGGTGTTTTAGTTAATTATTATTTCTCCTTGTTCCGATTGTGGCCAATAATTATTACGATTCCGATTATTAATTATCATTTCGCCGATCTATATGCTAATGCACTCGCTGGGCAGCAGGCTTACCAACCTAACCGACGCCTCGACTTCTTCCTATAGACACACTCTTCGCCCTCTTCACACTCTCCAAAGGTTGGTCAGACTGTTTGTGAGATACGATTATTGTTGTGGTGTACTAGAGACCTTAATAAATATAATGATACTGACAAGGCGAGGAAGCATTTTTCTCTTCTCTTTTTTTTTTCTTCTTATTCTTTTCTTTTCTCTTTTTTTTTTCTTTTTTTTTTTCTTTTCTTCTTTTGACCGTCTGCGTAATTTATGGCTCGGTCGACAATAGACGCAGCGAGCGATCAACAGCAAGGCCCTGTCACGGCGCCTAATCGTTATTGTAATAGTTATTGATTAGTGGCTAACTTTTGCAACCTGGAGGTGAGGGTTCGGTGAAAGTGCTAGGTTGCCTTACCCTCCTCCCCCCTTCTCCTCCTCCTCCTCCTCCTCCTTCTCCTCCTCCTCCTCCTCCACCTTTTCCTTCTCCTCCGCCTCCTCCTTCTCTTCACCCTCTTCCTCCTCCTCCTTCTCCTCCTCCTCCTCCTCTTCCTTTTCCTCTTTCTCTTCCTCCTCCTCCTCCCCCATCTTCTCTTTCTCCTCCTCCTTCTCCTCTTTTTCCTTTTTCTCCTCCACATCCTCTTCCCTCTCCTTCCCCACCTCCCTCATACCCTCAATCTCCCATCACCACCTCCCTTCTCTTACCCTTACCCTCTCCCTCCATTCCACTTCCCCTCCTCTTCTCCTCCTCTTTCCCTCCCCTCCCCCCCCTCCCCTCCCCTCCTCTCCCTTCCCCTCGTCATCCCCTCCCACTTCCCCCTTGACGTACCTTATGCCCTCCTCACCCTCCCCCATACCCCCACCCCACCCCATCCCACCCCCACCCGTCCCTCAACCTCACATATCGATTAATGGTTTAACGCGTATTAACTCCAGTATGACGCAAGGGTGAAAATTAGGGAGCCCATTCACACCCTCTTTCCCCCTCACTTCCCCTCTCCCCTCTCCCCTCTCGCTCGTGTATCCCCCTAATTCTCGTAAAAGCTTTGAGGGTCACGGGGGCGCCGCTCCCTTGATTAAGCCTGCCAATCTTCATCTACGGGGCAGCCACGCAACGGAAATGTTTGCAGATTGTAACAGACGGAAGAAATGAATGTATTTTCTGGGGCGGTGCAGCTCTCTATTTCTCTCCCTTTTTCTCTTTTTCTTTCTCTCCCTGTTTCTCTTTCTCTTTTTCTTTCTCTTTCTCTCTCTATTTTTCTTTCTCTTTTTTCTTCTCTCTCTATCTCTCTCTTTATCTTTCTCCCTTTTTCTCACATACTCCCTCTCTCCCTTCCTGCCTTACTTACTCCCTCCCTCTGTCTCTCTTTCTCTTCCCCTCTCTCTCTCTTCCTGCCTCCTCCTCTTCATCGCGCTTTCTCTCCGGTTCTCTTTCGCCCTCTATCTTCTTTTTTTCTAATGATATATGTCGCGTCAGAAAGGAAGAGGCGATGATAAATAAAAGGGAAGAAGAAGAGAGGAAAAAATGCGAAGAAAATACGGTCAAAAGAATACGGATGAAGGAGAACTTGAAGCAACTGCAGAGAGGCGGAGTTGCAAATGATATATTGCAAAGAAAGTCAGAGAGATAGATAAATGTGTGGGTAGATGGATCAATGCAGAGATAAAGAGATAGAGAGCGAGTGAGAATGAGAGAGAGAGAGAGAGAGAGGGAGAGAGAGAGAGAGAGAGAGAGAGAGAGAGAGAGAGAAAAAGAAAGAGAGAGAGAGAGAGAGAAAGAGAGGAAAAGACGGAGTGTGTGAGATTCAGAGGGAGATAAAGACGACAGGGAGAGAAAGAAAGAGAGAGAACGAACAAAAACGCAAAGAAAACAAATAAAACCCAAAAACAAATAACCAACCAAACACACATACGAACAAAAGTCGCAGAAAAATTAACGAAGCCAAGAATAAAGAAAGTACGAAGGGCAACCGGACCCTGATAAGTGATTGAACCGAAGCTCGAACGTTGCATAATAAATCACTCAATCTCCTTATCTTTTCGTCTCCTTCTGGTATGACCCGCAGCTGGCCACCGTCCAATCAGTGTGGAAGATCGCACCGGTATCGTATGATCCAAAAAGAGAAAAAAAATGAAATTAGAGAGAGAAAAAAGGTAGATAGAGACGATGCATTTTTTTATCATTTTATTCTTTGAGTGTTTCTTTTAATATCCTTGTTTCTATTCCCTCTTCCTTTTTTTCTTTTTTTTTTTTACATAAACCCCCTCCCCCCCCCTCCCCCCCATCCTCCCCCAGATAACGAACCGATACCATGCGCCGCAACCTTGACAACGCTTATCGGCCGCAACGTCGTAAAACATCGATAGTTTTTGCGGCCAGAGAGTTGATGAGACACCAGACTGATAGGCCTATTAATTTGTAGTTTACGGTCGCCTTAACCGCGTAACAGCTGCGGCCGGAAGGAAGGAAAGGGGGGGGGGGCGAAAGGGATCGGGGAGGGTACGGGTAGGATGGAGGATGGGGGGGGGAGGGGGTAGGGGTAGTAGTAGGGGAGAGACGTGTATGGGGTAGGAGAGAGAAAGTAAGGGAGAAGGGGAGACGGTAAGAGAGAGTTGGGGGGGTTAGGGGGGTTGGGTAGGGGATAAGGGAGCGAGGGTGATAGTGTATTGGGAGAATGATGGGGGGGTAGGGGTAGGGGTTTCAAGGAGGGGGGGGATTCCTAGGTGGGTGGGGGGGTGATATGGTGATCGTGGAGGGGTCTGAAGGTGGGGATGGCTTGATGGGGGGGGGGGGGGGGAAGGTGATCATAGATATAGGGAAGGGAGGGGGGGGAGGGGGGATATGACGTTGGCTAGTCAATATTGATAATGGAGTTCCAGGTATGTAAACAGGAGTATGATATGCGGAAATGAATAGCTCTTTTTAAATACGTAATAAACAAATACTTATGATTATATAAATGATAATGACAATAATGATGACGATGATATTGATGATGATAATCATGATAACAGTAGTAGTAATAACAATGATATTAACAATAATATTAATGATAAAGATAATATTAATAACAATAATAACAGTAACAATAATGATAATATAAATATCAATAATAGAAATAACAGTAATAATAACGATGATAATGATAATAGTGATAATAATAATGAATACATAAATAATGATAACAAAAGCAAAAACGATACACACACAAAAAAAAAAATTGTATCCCAATATATACACGGCTTTGAAAGTGAATAGATACAGACTCCACTCACCCACACTTAAGTGACATCACCACGCACATCATCATCATCACTCGACACGTGCAAGCAATCACGAAAGCAGAGTGAATGCATGTACAATAAGTGTAACATTTCCTTTTAGTGTTCTTCGTGCCTGACGTAAGATTTTTTTTTTTTTCTTCGTCTTTTCCTGAGATTGTCAAAAGGAAGTGGTGACTTGACGGGGGGTTGGGGTAGGGGAGGGGGATGGGGAGGGAGGGGGAGTAGAAAATGGTGGTAATGATGATGACAGGCGACGATGGTGATGATTGTGACTGATAGTGATGACAGTTAATGACTGTGACCTACTTTATGATTTTTTTTATCTATTAACTTATTTGTATACCTATATATCTACTTATCTATTTATTCATCTATCTATTTGTTTGTTTTTTATTTGTCTATTATTTTATTTAGGTTTTGATATTGATCGGATTGTGATGACAATGAGCAATAATCCAGAAAGTCTTCATAATCTATTATGATAAGTATGGTGACAAATTAAAAACATATAATCTCAATAGATAAGCAACAAATACCCACGATTATCAATAAGAAAAATACAAACCTGATAACATCAATACCAAACTCAAATACAAACAAACCAACAGATAAAAGAAAATGATAATATATAAAAGAAAAAAAATATGAATCAGATACAAACGTAATGGTAATAATCGTGACCAAAGGAATATGAATAATAATCGCGGTGACAATAGATATACCAGTCCAATTAAAGCGACTTGTATTAATTGTATTTCCCGTGATTACGATTCTCAGCATTGATATCATTAACCCGAATCAGATGACGACATCATGTACGACCCTCATCGTGATTACCTTGCCTAAGGAACTAATTATTCATAATTATCTTTCTCATAATCACGAAAATCCGTCGATATCAAGTCATTTGCAAAACTCTTGGGGAACGTGCACGCCCATTTTCGAGATTCTTTTTTTTTTTTTTTATAATTTAGGGCTGTTTCTACCGCTCTTTATTTTTTAATAAAACATTGAAGTACATCCTAGCCTTCGGAGTTGAAAAATAATTTAATTATTATCATTATTATTATTATTACCTTATTTTTGGTAATTATCTCTCACTTATAAACTTATCGGTATAGTGTCACCACCATCATGAGAAGAGGATGATGATATAAATAAAGGAATGGACAAAGAAGAAGTAAGAAGGAATTAGAAAAGAAAAAAGAAAAGAAAACACATCATGGCTGAGTCTTCGATAGTAATCATCTCATTATTCTCTGACAATTTATCTGTAACTAATTGCCTTCCACCTTCTACTATCTCACCTTCCTCCTCCTCCTCCTCTTTCTCTCTCTCTCTAGATCTCTTCTATTACTGTCTGTCTCTTTGTCCATCTGTCTATCTGTTCATTCTGTCCCCTCTCTCTCTCTATCGATCTGTCTTTTTATGGCCCTCATTCTCTGTATCCTTTTCTCTCCCTATCTCTCTCTCTATCTATCTATCTTTCTCACTCTCTCTCTCTCTCTCTCTCTCTCTCTCTCTCTCTCTCTCTCTCTCTCTCTCTCTCTCTCTCTCTCTCTCTCTCTCTCTCTCTCTCTCTCCCTCCCTCCCACCCTTCCTCCCTCTCTCTCCCTCCCTCCCTCCCTCCCTCCCTCCCTCCCTCCCTCCCTCTCCCTCCCTCCCTCCCTCTCTCTCTCCTCCTCCTCCTCCTCCTTCTCCTCCCTCCTTCTCTCTCTCCAATGCCCTTTTGGGTCCAGCCTCACATTCTCCTGCACATAATTATCTCCGCATCCCTCCTCCCCGGCTATCCGTGTGATGCCGCCTGTGGTGGTTCCCATATTCCCTCTCCTCCTCCCCTCTCCCCTCTCTTTATATCTACCTCTTCCCTTCCCATACCGTCCTTCTATCCTTCTTCCTTTATTTCTACCTCCTTTTTAATCCCCCTTCTTTCTTATTCTCTTATTCCTCCTCTTTCTTCACTTTTTTTTTTCTTTTCTTTCTTTTCCTCCTCCTCTCCTTCTCCTTCCATCCTCCCCCATCTCCCTCCCTCGCCATCCCTTTCCCTCACCCCTCCTTTCCTTCCATTCCCCCCCTCTTCTCAATTCCTCTCCTTTCCCCGCCCTCCTTTCTTCCCCCTCCTCTCAATTCTTCCCCTTCCCCCCTCCCTCACCTCCCCCCCTCCTCCTCCCTCACTTTCCCCCCTCCCCCCTCCTCTCAATTCCTCCCCTCCTCCTCTCAATTCCTCACCCTCCCTCCTTCCCTCCCCTCTCCCCCTCCTTTCCTCCGTCTCTTTGGCTTAATAATCTTTCACCTCCTTCGCCGACCCCCCTTGGAGAGCCGAGATCTATGTCTCTAACTCGTTCCTAATAACCGCTGCTTTTCTCTTTCTTCATCTTCTCTCTCGCTCTCTCGATCTAGCTAATTTTCTCTCCATTCTCGTCCTGATTAACTCTCTGTCTCTCCTTCTGTCTCTGTCTCTCTGTCTCTGTTTCTGTCTCTCTGTCTCTTTGTTTGTTTCTCTCACTAATTTATATATCTATCTATCTATCTATCTATCTCTGTTTCTGTCTCTCCGTCTTTGCCTCCATCTCTCTCTCTCTCTCTCTCTCTCTCATTCTCTCTCTCTCTCTCTCTCTCTCTCTCTCTCTCTCTCTCTCTCTCTCTCTCTCTCTCTCTCCCTCCCTCCCTCTCACTCTCACCCACTCTCTCCGCAAAACCAAAGAACAAAACTCCCACCTGGTGCCTCATTACCTCACATCGTCCTCTTTTCACATCCCATTCTTCCAAGAAATCGCCCTAAATTACCTAGAAATTTCAAAAAAAAAAAAAAAAAAAAAAAAAAAAAAAAAAAAAAAAAAAAAAAAAAAGATAAACTCAAGGCCTTGACGCAATTAAGGCAGTGTACATGAGAAGGAGGTTGAACGAGGGGGTGGAGGGAGGGAAGGAGGGAGTGGGGAGGGGAGGAGGGGGAAGGTAGGGTGAATAAGGGAGGGGGGTGGGGGGATTAAGGGTGAATTAGCGTGAATGAAGAGGCTGTCTCTAGATTCTCACGTCATTACGACATTATTCCTACGGCTTCCATCCTTAAGACGGTGTTGAGACATTTAAGGAGTTGAGAGTGGGGGAGGGGAAGGGGGAGAGGAAGGGTAGAGGGAGAGGGAAAGGGAGGAAGGGGGAGGGGGGGATGGAGAGGAGGGGAAGGGGAGGAAGAGGGAGGGGGAGAGGGGAAAGGGGGAAGGTGGAAAGGAAAAAGAGGGGGATGGAGAGGAGGGGAAGGGGAGAAAGGATAAAGGTGAAGCGGGGGATTAGGAGGGCAGAGAATGGAGGAAGAGGGAAGAGAGAGAGAGAAGCGAGGAGAGGGAGGGGGTGAAGGGGAAGGGAGTAAGAGGGGAGGAAGGGGGGAGGGGGGGTAATTCAAGCTCCACCCCCGCTGCTTTTGTGACTAGTTTATTTCGCTTGAATGACTTATTCTTATTAGTATTGTTGTAGCTATTGCTTTTATTAGCGTTGTTCGCAATAACATTAAAGTTAATTTAATCTTTGTCTTTCCTTCTATTTCACTGATAACAATCTGGTAGTTATACTTTTGTAGGAAACTTCGTCTTATTTCTATGATGAAATAAGTTGGCTGCTAATGTCATTCTCATTACGCATCACGCATTGTATGTATTACTGATTTCATTGTTTTCCTGTTAATTAATGCTCCATTATGTTATAATTAACAAGTAACTTTCTCCGTGTTACTGCCACGATCATCATTATAATCACAAGAGTTGATTATCATTATCGTAATTATCAAAGTTAATTATCCTCTATGATTATCATAGTTTCTAGATCAATATCACAAGTCATAGCAAACATACTCACTCGTACACTCATACATCGTCACGTCTAGTGTGTGTATGTATGTGTGTGTGTGTGTGTGTGTGTGTGTGTGTCTGTGTGTGTGTGTCCGTGGATGTGTGATAGCAGCTGACATGATGAGGCAGATATTGCTGTCTGGGATGCTGAGAAATTCCCGTTACACTTTTCATTTCTCACGATTTTAAACTACTTTCGTCACGTTTTTATGTGTGCATAAGTGTAGGTGAATTGCATGACGTTCCATCAACCCATTGAAGTTGCGCTGTTTATATTAACTATCACTTTTTTCCGATCTCTTTTCAGGTAAGTGTGATCAGATTGTAATTAAGGAACTGGACCGAGGCTCGCCTCCACGAGGTGAGTATGCATATCCTCAATCATTGTTGCTATCAACGTAACATTCATCAGGCGTGTATATTACGACTGGACTGGATTCGCCGGCACCCCGCGTCCCCCCCGTGGAGTTGACAATATACAAGTGAATTAAGCAGCCAGCCGTATTTCACTTCAATCTCCTCCTTCAATGGAGCATCTAATCGGCTCCGGTGACGCACAAAGGGCTAGGCGTCTCGAGTCGAGCTATCGACTTGTGACTTATTACATGCAAATGCCAATACAAGTCTTTCACCCCGGAAGAGTTACTGCTTACGGGTCTCTCGGCGTCGCTTCAGAAAGGGAAGTCAAATTAGATTCCTTTTCTTTTCTTTTTTATCTCTCTCTCTCTCTCTGTCTCTGTCTCTCTCTCTCTCTCTCTCTCTTCCTCCTCCTTTTCTTCTTCCTCCTCCATTTGCATCTTCTCTCCTTTCTTCTCCTTTCACAAACACCCTCCCCACACTCCCCTGTTATCCTTCTAGGTCGATCTGTTTACAAAAGGATCCCCTGAAGACGGGAAGCGTTTCGAATCGAGGGCTTCGAAGGCAAATGATTCGAAGCGGGAGTCGAAGGCGGGTGATTCGCGGCGCCTCCTTCCACGCTCGCGATGGTTTATATTGATATTTAGCCTTTGTTCGCTCTCTGGCCTGGCTCCGGCTGCGGCCTCTAACAGACGGACAACCCCGCCCTCAGCAATTATCTTTCTCCCAGCTGTTGTTTGTGACCTCCCATGTGCCGGTTGGTCGTCCTTATTTGAGGTGTTTCTCCACTTCTCCCACTCCCTCTCTTCTATTTGTCCCCTCTCGGTATGCCTTCCTTCTTCTCTATTCTTCTTTCTCTCTATTCATTTTCATTCCCTACCCTTCTAATCTCCCCCTCCTCTCCCCTCCTTCTGTCCCCCGATTTCCCCATCTCCTCTCCTTCCTCTTTTATAACCTTCTCTTTCCTCCCCTCCTCTCCTTCCTTCTTCTCCCATCCCCTTTCTCTCTATCTCCCTTCTCCTTCACTCTCTCGCTATCTCCCCCTTCCCACTCCTCTCCTCTCCCTCCCCCCTCTCCCCTCTCCACCTCCTCCATCCGTTAGTTACAATTCTTTATTAGTTTAGTTGTCCCTGTGTATCTTTTTCTTTGTTGATCTGTCTCCTCTTGTTGTGGATCTTTCATTATTCAAAGTCCATTTCCAGGTGACAATTATTATCATTGTTATTATTATTATTATGTATTTTCTTTACTTTTCTTTTCTTTTCTTCATATTTCTATTCGTCTTTCTGTAACCTGTTGACCCTTCCTGTCAGCAGGTCATCTAGACTGCCGTCGCAACAGGCCAAGAGGTTGTCCGTGTCCTGTTTCTCTTACTGTTGTTTTTACACTTTTATGTCTCTGCTGCCTTCTGCTCTTTCTTCTTCTTCTGTTTCTTCTTCTTTTCCTTTTCCTTCTTCTGCTTTTTTCTCTTTCTTTCTTTTATATTCTCTTCTTATTTTTTTCTCTAATTCTCTCTTTTCCCTCTTGTTATGTGAATTATATTCTTGCCTTCTCTTTCTCTCTCTCTCTCTCTCTCTCTCTCTCTCTCTCTTTCTCTCTCTCTCTCTCTCTCTCTCTCTCTCTCTCTCTCTCTCTCTTTTATAAATTCCTTTTCTCCTTAAAAAAAAAAAAGATATATCTTCTCTTATTTCATAAATCCTTTTTTCTTCTTTAAAACAATACAAAACCTTTCATTTTTTTTATACATACCTCTTTTTCTTTGAAAAAAAAAAAATCTTTCTTTTTTATACATTTTTTTATCATGGTTTGCCTTTCCCGCTTCCATGTAAGGACAGGAGGCAATCGCGGGAGGGAGGGGAAAGGTCTCGCCAGTTTGATTAATTTGATCAAATGGATTTATATAAAAAGAGGAAAGTTTGAGGTCGAAGGCGTATGAGTTTTTTTTTGTATGTTTTTTGTTTGTTTGTTTGTTTTTCAGTCTTTGTTTGTTTGTAGATTGTGTTATTATGATTATCTTTACCGTTATTATTGTTGTCTTTGTCTTTATTATTGTTATGCTTGTTGTTATTATTGTCGTTATCATTGTTGTTATCATTATTGTTATGGTTATTGTTGTCATTGTCATTATCATTGTTATTATTGCTATTATCATTTTCATTATTGTTCCAATTACTATTATTATTACTATCATTATCATTATTATTACTGATATCGTTATTATCATTAAAAACATGGTTACTATTTCCATTACCATTATTGCAGCTTTATGACTGTTATTATTTTTATGATCAGCATGTTCATTTGCCTTTTTACTATAACCATTGTTATCTTTCCAATATTATTACTATCATTAATCATATCATTATAATTTTCATCACATTTAATAGTAGTTGTAGTATAATTATTATCATCATTATCATGATCATTATGATTAAGATTATTGTTGTTGTAACTATTAATATCATTAGGTAATTTTTTTATGAGTGGAATTGAATTTTACAGTAGGTTATGATAAATAAAAGTCAAATTAAGAATCATATTAAGAAAAACAATATATTGAAATAAGTAAGAATAAATCACAAATCAGATACGAAGAGATAAATAAGCGAAACAGATGATTAACCAATAAACAAAATAAATAGCCAAGGAAATCAGTAACTGGAAACCCTAAACATCACGATTCCACATGCATCCCGCTATTTTTTTTTTTCTTTTTTTCGTCTTTCTTTTTAATTTGCAAAGCTTGTTATCAGCGTGATATATTGCCCGACGGGAAGGAAAGAGCAAAGGAAACACGGGATCATTTACCTTTGTGGATTGTAAAGGTTATTTATTATATACGCTAGGGAGCTTGGTCGGCCGGCGCGACAAAAGGAAAGGCACACACACACACACACACACACACACACACACACACACACACACACACACACACACACACACACACACACACACACACACACACACACACACACACTAACTAACTAACAGACAATCACATACTTCAGCAATAAAACCTCACTTAATTAAACATACAACATTTACAATGTCTCCTGCTACAGTGCCAGTGCCAAGGAAGTCTTCGACCTACTTCCCCACATCCTGAAACCTCCTGAAACCTCCTGAAGCCTCAGTCGCTAGCCCAGAAGCTAACAAATTGACGGTTAATTCTCGTCTTGAAATTGTAGGTTATTTCACGGACAAGGAGGTTAATTTAGTCCACTAATTGAGCTCCTGTTGCCCGCGGACTCACACTCACACACTCACACACATACACACACACACAAACACACACACGTCCTTACGCACAGGCGCTCACGTACACACGCACGTACATACACGTACATAAAGGTTGTCTGAGTTCGGTGTTGACAAGCGTCCCTCTCTCGCTGGCCTTCTCGTAACCGTGTATTTTGTCCCGACTGTTGAGAAGGAATTTTAATTATTGTTTCAACCTCAACCTTTCTTTACGGCTTCTAGTTTTGCCGTCGCGTGTTGTGTCCTTGGATATCTGTACACATATTCGTACGGACATACATGTATATGTGTACACACACGTTCGTATACACACGTGGACGGGTATGTACACGTACGTACACACACGTACGGGCATACGTACATGTATACGTACGCACACGCATACGTAGATACGCTTAAAAACATACAAATAAACATACACACACATGTATTCGTATTCATAAACATACACATCTACATATAGATAAATATATTTATAGACATAAACATAAACTTATACACATACACACACACACACACACACGCGCACACACACACACACACACACACACACACACACACACACACACACACACACGCACACGCACGCACACGACCAGCATTACCAAATACGGGTTCGCAGGTAAGTTATAATTGAATTTCTTTCCCGAACTTCCTGTTTCAAGATGTAAGGCAATGATTGTTGTCTTGGAGAAAACCCAGAAAACTATGTTACTTTCTTCTTCTCTTTCTTATTCTCTACTTTAGCTTTCTTATTTTCTTCCTTCTTGTTCTTCTTTCTCCTTCTCCTCATTTTTTTTTCTTTCTTTTTTCTCTCCTTTTTTTTTCTTTTTTTCTTTTTTACTATATTCTCCTTCTTTCTTCTCATCCACCTCTTTTCCCTCTTTCTCCTCCTTCTTCCACCGCCTCTTATTCCTGTTCTACCTCTCCTCCTCCTCCTCCTCCTTCTCCTCCTTCTCCTTCTCCTCCATCTCTTCTCCTTCTTTTTCTCCTACTTCTTTTCTTTTTTTCTTTTTTTTTTCTCTTGGTGAAGGAGCAGGAGGTATGTGCGGTCAGGCTCGGGTGGTCTTTGGTACTCCTCTTATCTTGCGCACTTTCGGTCGAGTGTAGTTTGTTTATGGTTCAGAACCGACCCCTCGGGTTCTACCGTGCAATTACTAAGCGTGTTTTAATTCTGTGAAACCTTCCATATCTGCACCATAGCGACCTCATTTTTTTCTTCTTTTTTTCGTTTCATTTTTTTTTATGCTTGTTTTTTCGTTCACTTTTTTCTCAACAGTTTGTTTGTTTTTCTACCATCTTATTATTCTGTGTTTATTCTCTTCATTGTTCTTTTTTTTGTTGTTGTTGATTCAATGGTCAATATTATTTCATTCTTTTTTCTTACAATTTTATCTCCATATCATGTCTTTCCCCCCTCATCCACTATCTGACTCTCTCTCCTTCTCTTTTTCTCAACTCCTTTCCCTCCCACTATCTTTCACTTTCTCTCTCTCTCTCTTTCTCTCCCGTCTACCTGAACAAAGCTTTTACACTCACCTGTAACACCTTTCCTGGAACAATTGTACCTCCCGGCTGTTCAGTCTCGATCGCGTGTTCTCTCTCGCAAGAACAATCGTGCTTGATATCTCTCTCGCTCGCTGTTCGTCTTTTGTTTTATATTACTAAGTCACATTCGATTATCATGCTTCTTTGCTCTCTTTTTTTTTATCAGGTTTTCTTATTGAAGAAACGATTAAAAGGTAAGTTATCGTATTAGTTTCAAAAAGAAATGGATCCGGTTACAATGTATATATATATATATATATATACATTTATGCATAAATACATATATATATGTATATATATCTTAAAACACACGCATACTTTTATATACGAATACATAAACACACACTTGTATACCCAACTTCATTTGTCATTACGCGACAAGAACCGATCATAAATTTCTTCCTGACTAATTTCATCGCCGTCTTCTCGTTAGACTACTCTCTCTCTCTCTCTACAAATTCATTTTACGAATTCTTTTTACCTTTAAGAATTTCTCTAACTTAGTGTCTGTCTAATTCATGAAGTTGTGTTCTCGTTGGCACATCTAGACTTCGTCCCTTGGTGTTTTCTAAGTGTTTTTTTTTTAATGTTCTTCTACTTCTTTTTCTTTTTCTTCTTCTTTCTCTCGAGATTCTCATTTGACTTAAATTCCCGCATCGGCAAAGACCGCTTTCCCGTTTTCTATGAAGGTATAAATCAAGATTTTTGTTTTCTTCTTCTTGTTCTTTCTTCTTCGCTCGACACATAAATCTTTCCTCATAAATCGTTCCCCCTTACACGCAGAAGAAGAAGAAGAAAAAAGAAACAAAAGAGAGAAAAAAAGAGGGGAAAACAGCTACCTCGCAGCTTCCTTATAAGTCTCTAATCTCAAGACATCCCCCCCCCTCCTCCTCCTAACCCCCACTCCTTCCCCCCCACAGTCTCCCCCACCCCTACTCCCTAACCCTGAAGCACCTTTCCTTAAACCTCCCCATTTTACAAAGACACAAGCATCCATACAAAAAAACAAATACACAAATACAGACATCCAAAAAGATACTCACACGCCAACAACAAAAACACACACATGCAAACTTCCGTTGCTTTTGTCCTACTTGAAAGCACAGCTGTCACGGGAGGTGGTTGTGGTAGGGGGGAGGGGGGCACTGCATGAAAGGGGTAGGAGAGAAGAGGGAGGGGGAGGATGCATTGCAAGCAGCAACACTCCAACCTACAGTTACCCTTTTCCCCTCCCTCCCACCCCCACAATACCCCTTGCCTTTATAGCCCCGTCTTACTGCGTCCATCCATCCAATCTCTCTCTCTCTCTCTCTCTCTCCCATCCCACTCCACCTTTCTCTCCCCCATCTCCCTCCTTCTCCCCTCCCCCTTACCCACTACAACACCCCTCCCCCTCTTCCCCCACTTTCCACTCCCACATTACTTCTCCTCCCCACCCCCACCCCACTCCCACACCCCCACAATACCCCATCCACTCTCTACTCCCCATCCCACCCCCACCTTTCTCTCCCTCCCCCCCACTTCCCCCCAATACCAAATATGTCTATCAGTACCACTAGTCACAGCAACCCGTTTAAAAGAAGAACAAAAAAGAGGCATACTAATTAACATCGTATACCGACTTCGACCTAATTGCAGAGGTTCCCAGAGGCGCCTCTTTGATAAAGGGTGATAAGAGAGATAATATAAATAGATTAGAGTGAAAATCATAGACGAGGACTCGCGTAGAACGGAGGGTGATGGTATCCTGCGTAATTATGTCGCGCCTTTCAGATGGTTCGGATGCGAGAGATTTTTTTGTTTTTATGAGCAAAGGTGTGGGATGTAAGATCTTCCAGTTATCACGCCGAGTGGGAAGCCATTACAGTTATTCATTATTACTGAATAACTGAATTAATGTTTATCTATTTTCACATCAATTAATCAATTTATCTTATAGTCATACACACACACATACACACACACACACTCACCCACCCACACACACACACACACACACACACACACACACACACACACACACACACACACACACACACACACACACACACACACACACACACACACACACACACACACACGCACACACACACACACACACAAGCAAACAGACAGCCAACCCAACCGAAGTTAGATGCATATCAAAACTCTTTTTTTTTTTAATGTGACTGCCCCTAAGCGCTTGTCTCTCAAGAACCAGAAATGTGGTTATATTCCGCAAGCACAATAACACACAACGCCTAACCTTTCTCTCTAGTTCATCGGATCTCTTACGTTGTGAAAATGAATGTTATAAGGAGGATTGTATGTTCTTTGTCTCCTTCTGTTTTTGTTTGAAGCAATAAATGATAATGATGGTAATAATAGCAATGATATTGATAACGATTATGGTGATTGTAATGATAATGGTGGTAATGATAATATCAATACTAATAATGATGATAATTTTTCTCTCCTTCCTCCCCTCGCTCACTCCTTTCCTCACTCTCTTCCCTTTCTCCCCCCTCCCTCCCATTCTTCTCCCATACCACACTCACTCCCCAAACCCTCCCTACCCCTTCCCTACCCCCTGCCTTCCCTTCCCTTCCCTCTCCTCCCTCCATCCCCACTATACCCACACCCACAGTCCCACTACCCCTTCCTCCCCTTCCCCTTCCCTTCCCCCTTCCCCTTCCCCTTCCCCTTCCCCTTCCCCTCTTGATTGCCAAGTCGCACTCATTGCAACGTCTTCTCGGGAGGAGAGTCAGCCCAAGAGGTTCGAATCGCTTATCTCAGAGAGAATCATGATGTGTCAGACGCGTGTGTGTGTCAGGTGAGGCATCTGACACTGTTTTGAAAGGCGCTCATTGTGACCCGCGGTGAATGAATAATCAGGGGCTATTCACGAAGAAGATAAGAAGATCATAGAGAGAGAAAGTAAGAATTAAAAGGTGCCGCTGCTGTGTACTTGCTCCATTTAATGTGTGAAAGAGAAAAGAAATGGATTAATGAGGATAACCATGATAACGAAGAGAATAAGGTGAGAAGAAGGAGCCACGAGGGAGGGAGGGAGGGAGGGAAAGGGGTGTCTTCTGAAGAAATTATATCGTTAGAGAGAATGCGTGGCAGGTCTGGTTAGTATTAGAGCTCCTTACCGTGGGGCTTTTGGGAAATACACTGTTCTAGTTATGTCATCTTACTCCTTCACCACCACTCTGTGTTTAGCGTATAGAAAAAAGGGGCTTCAAGTGCTTATGATGATAAATAGTATTCAAATGCGCGGTCGACATTCCCTTCAACTAATTACCAAATAATATCCTCCAAGGCTTTTTAATTCGTCAGAGACACGCTCGTAAAGAAAGAAAGAAAGAAAGAAAGAAAAAAAAAAAACGTACAAGGTGGATATATTCTAATCACATTTTGATTTCCTTTTGCGTCACACTCGCTGTTTTCAATTTACTGGCTTAATGATTCCCCTTTTGTGCATTTTGATTGCCATAACGGCCCCGACGAGGCTGTGATCGCTCGCATTCGGACACCGGCAAGGCGACCGCGCCGTGGACGGGTCTCGCGAGTGTGAAAAGGTCTGTGTGACGAATACTAATACCGGCCGCCTGTCGACCCACGTATTAGTCAAGTCGCACTCACCTGTCGCTCTCTGTGGCTGTCATTCGAGGAAGGACTGTTCTCTCATTATGAACAATTCACCTCGGATAGATAACTAATTATGGTCCATTCAGTCATTCTCGGGCGAAGGGCAACCTCCTTTACGCGCTTTCAACTTGCATTTGAAGTGCTTTGCGTCCGACGCGCTTTGGAGGAAGCTCGGAATATGTTTTTTTTCTTTCTCTCTCTCTCTCTCTCTCTCTCTCTCTCTCTCTCTCTCTCTCTCTCTCTCTCTCTTTTTCTTTCATAACGCTACGTCATCATCCTCTTTGATTTTCTCCGAAGTGATTATCATCATCAGTTCTAGTTGATATCAAAATAGATTTATAGAACAGAGATCTCCTCCAGTGATCCGAATTGGTAACACTGTAGAGAACCTTGACTTGTCGATCTGGTAACACTGACTTCCTACTTTTTTTCTCCCATCGGGTTTACATGTCACACACATCCGGACACACGTACACGTATACGTACACACGCACACGGACCAAGGTGTCATTTTCCTTCCCACGATTAAGGAAAAGATATATATACCTGAGTGATGACAGTCTTCCAATGTCATGTCAGGAATTGAAAAATATATCAGGATCTATGACAACTCATAACTTATAATGGAAATGGTGATGATGATGATGATGGTAATGATGATGATGGTAATGATGAGGATGATGATGATGATAGTAATGATGATGATGATTATGATAATGAGGATGATGATGATGATAATAATGATAATAATAATGGAAATAATAATGCCGATAATAATATCGATCGTCATGAAAATGATAACAATAAGAATAATAAAAAATACTAATAAAAATCACTTGCAAAAAATAGATATATGAAATAAATAAATGAATAAAAAAATATACATCCCATACACCAAACACGACACCGAATAAAACGACCAAAGAAAACGACAAAGACAGACGACCTTGTCCCTTGGCATAACGAGCGAGCGAACCTCATTGTTATGGGAGTCGTTTAGCGGTCGTTTCACGGCTCTTAAGTGGTTCGTGCCTTTGAAACCGGGCAGGGCTTAGCTTTGGGGGAGGGAGGGAGGGAGGGAGGAATGTGCTGGGGGAAGGGGGGTGGGGGAAGGGAGGTGAAGGGGAAAGGGGTGGTGAGAGGGAGGTGGAGGAGAAAGGGGTGGTGAGAGGGAGGGAGGTATGGGGTTGGGGAAAGGGGTAGTGGTGGAGGGAGAGGGAGGTGGAGGGGAAAGGGGTGGTGAGAGGAAGGTGGAGGGAGAGGTGGGGGGGAAAGGGAGGGGAGGAATGGTGAAGGGAGGTTGGGGGAGTGATGGAAAGTCGAGGAGAAGAGAGGTGGGTGGGGAAGGGGTGAAGGAAGGAGGGAGGGGAGGTTGGGGAAGAAGAAAGGATGTCAAAGGTGGAGGTTGGGGGCAGAAGAGCAGGAAGGGAGGGAAGAAGAGAAGAGGGAGAGAGAGAAAGAGGGATAAGGAGAGAAAGAAGGAAGGAGAGAAGGGGAAGAGGGCGAATGGCGAAAAACTGAGGCAAATAGTTTCTCGGACATTTT
>BOPN01000044.1:493281-505781 GCA_017312705.2 Penaeus japonicus
GGAGGGGGGAGGGGGGGGGGCAGGCGAAGGAAAGGAAGAGAAAGGGAGGTGAGGAGGGAAGGTAAGAGAGGGAAGATGAGGAAGAGTGATAGAGAATGGGAAAGATTGGGAGAAAGGAGGAGAAGGAGGGAGAGAGAGAGGGAGAGGGAGAGCTAAAGAGAGAGAAAGAGAAAGAAAGAGAGCTAAAGAAAGTGAGAGAGAGAGAGAGCTAAAGAAAGAGAGAGAGAGAGAGAGAGCTAAGATCACATGAATGAAATAGATTAATGATGATAATAACAACAGCATAACATTACCTAAGGGAAAGGTATTGATTATAATCTTTCTGATCGGTTTAGCTGTAGCTCTTCGTACTAGCACCTCTATTAGTGCTAGTAACTCTATTACTACTATCATTACGACCACTATCACTACCATTATTACTACTAAGACTACCGTTTTACTACTTTCTTTAATGAATTTGTCATAGCACCACAGATGATGGGTTTATTCATGTAAAAATGTAAAAGAGAAATTTAAAGTAGGTAGCAAGGACAGTGAAATTAAAGTAATAAAACTGACACATTAATTTCGCTGTTATTAAAATACTTTTGCTGATAACACCTTTTGATAATTGGTATGCTAATTGTACACTTATAGTAATTTCTGACGATTTCTACTTGTACGTTTGCTGTTATTTCTTTTTAATGAGATTATCATTGTCATTATTATCAAAGTTATGTTGATGTTTATTATTATTATCATCATTATTATTATTGCTATCATCATCAACCATTACTAGATTTATTATGACGTGTATATACACATTAAAGATAATTATCATCCTTAAAAAAAATATATGAAAAAGACAGACAAACATAAAGAGTAAAGGAAACCAACACGGAAAAAAATAAAACAAAAAAAGTACTCACCACGCACCACATGCTAAACAAAGACAAAATCTCTTTGTAACTTAGACCTCCCCTCCTTATCCGGTCTCAACCCCCCACCCCCACCCCTCCTCCTACACTTCCCTTTCCTTCTTTTCCCCACTTTTCTTTCCCTTTCTAGCCCCTCTCCCCTCCCATTTCCTTCCTCTTCTAATCTTCTTTTTTCTCCTTCTCCTCCTCTTCTTACCCCTCCTCCCACACCTACCTCTCCCTCCCTCCACTCACCCTACCCTTCCCTCTCCTTCATCCTCTCTCCTTCCCCCTACCCCCTGTCTCCACTCTTTCCCTTCGCCCTCCCCCCTCTCCCTCCTTCCCTTTCCTCCGGTACCCCCCTCCCCTACCCCTACTAGATCTAATTTTACACTCATTATAATAGCTATTAATGACATTGTCGGTTAATTAATGAGTCACGCTTTTAAAAGTCATGTTAATCTTTAATGCTTTTATTTTCTTTCATTGTAATGACAGAGGAAATAAATGTCGTATTGATAATGTCGAGGTAATGGGTAATGGTAGTAATGATTGTGATAATTCCAATATTGATAATGATAATGGCAATAATAAAAATGATAATAATGATGATGATAGTAATGATAATCATGATGATAATAATGATTACGATAACAATAATGATTATGATTATAATAACAATGATGATAATGATATTAACAAAAAATGAAAAAGGTGATGATATTAGGAATAATGATAGTAATGATAATAATAACAATAAGAAGGAAAACGACGAAGCACAAAGAAACAAATGAGAGAACAGAGAGAGGGGGGGGAGGGAGAGAGAGAGAGAGGAATAAAAAAATAAAAATAAAAAGACACGTGGTCCACCTCTGGTACCACGAAGGGATGGCGCTTTTCCAAGAAGGCAAAGGACAGAAAAAAGAGAAAACAATAAATCTCAAGACAGATGTAGGAAATACTAGTAAATGAATGAACGCAACGACAACAGTGATGATTTTGTTGATACAGAAGGATAACGAAGATGCTAATAAGATATAAAGGTTAAAATCATCCCTAAAAGAGGAATGAATAAACAAATAAAAACTGTATAAATTAAAATATCATACAGTTCGCCAAAACCATAAGTCATAAACCCCCACACACTAAAAAAAAAAAAAAAAAAAAAAAGTGTTTCAAGGCACCCGAAGAAGCCAAGTCATAACCCTCCCCCCCCCCTCGAAAAAAAAAGAAAGAAGAAAAATGCCCCCACTGAAGACACGAGGCTGCTGCCGCGGCGTCGGGCGGTCGGTGGCGAAGAAGAAGCAGACAGACTTGAGGTCGAAGGGCGTCGGT
Organism: Penaeus japonicus; assembly: GCA_017312705.2. Classification (NCBI taxonomy): domain Eukaryota; kingdom Metazoa; phylum Arthropoda; class Malacostraca; order Decapoda; family Penaeidae; genus Penaeus; species Penaeus japonicus. Next base: position 495,513 of record BOPN01000044.1, read on the forward strand.
GACGAAGAGGGGCACTCCGCCCTTCTTGTCCTGACTAACGGGGCTCTGGCGGGACAGGGCGTGGGCGGGGCGACTATCCCCTCGAGGGTCAGGTCAAGGGAGAGCGTGACCTTTCTTGCTGTTGTTGTTTTATCATGTCATTTTTCTTCTTGTGATTCTTTACTTGCTTCTTAATTTTCTTATTTTATTTCTTCTTTTATTGCTTTCTTGTCTTTCTTTTTGTACTTCTTCCTCTTGCTCTTTTCCTCTTCTTTTTCTTATTGCTATTATTTTCATTATCATTATTATCATCATCATTATTATCATTAATATTACCATCAATATCATTGATATTTTAATTATCATTACCATTACTAATACTATCATCATTGTTATCAATATTATCATCATCATTATTTCCCCCCTCCTCCTCTCGTCCCTCACCCCCACCCCAACCCTAAGAAGAGGGAGGGAGGCTGCGAAGATCCTCATCTCAAAGACACGTGGGTGCAAGGGTCATTGTTGCATCCTCTGCAGGTCAAGAGAGCAGGAGACTCCCCGCCCATCCCCCCCTCGCCTTGCAACCTCCCAGGCGTTGCAAGGGACAGGAGTTGTGTGTTACGAGAGTGGGGGTGGGGGTGGAGGGGTAGGGGTGGTGCGATGACTCGAAATGCCACATGTAAACAAATAGTCCACGATATAGCTCAGCGCCCTTTGTAACTCACGTCGCTCTCCGTCCCCTGCCTTCAGGAGGGCGTGAAGAAGGGAAATTTTGAGATCAAATCCACGCGAGAGAGAAAAGAAAGGAAAGAGAGGATGAACAAACAAATGATAAATGAAAGAAAAGGATAGACCAAAAAAAGAAGAAGAAAAAAAAAGAGTGGGGAGTGAGAGGTGGGCGAGTGAGCCAAGCGACGTCTGCCTGGGGTCTCCATCATCTTTTTTTTTCTTTTCTTCTTTTTTTATCTATTTTTTTTTTTCTAGTCTGCCCTTGATCGCTAGTTGTCTCCAGCTACTCGAGTGAGCCAGCAGCGTTGACAACATTCACTTTCGCCATCCCAGACGGTCCCGACAGAACTCATATTCTACCTCACGGAAATGCTACCACTCGTACTCATTTAAAGAGCGTCACCTAGCATGTTGCACAGTGGAAGAGCATGCAACATTGAAGTACAAGCCTCACACGTATAAATGAGAGAAAGAAATAGAGAGAGAGTGCGAACGGCGCATTGGCTGAGGAGGTGTTGTCGCTACAGGGGCGTTTCTGACGTCTGGTGTGGATCCTCCTCTTTCTTCGGGATGACTAATACCCGGTTGCATAATGAATAGAATAATAAAATAGATCTAGTGATTCAAAATCATTGATGGAAATGCTTAATCAGGGAGAAGCCATTTTCCTGGTTAATTTCCTTTAACGTTTTTATGTTAAATGTTAGGTTAGAAAAATATCAACAAGGAAAAAAAAAAGCATTCTTGTGACTTCCTTTGGCGTGTTTTTTGTTTTTGTTTTTTCTTCTTTCTGCACGCATCATTTCCTTCTTCTTTCTTCTCCTCTGTCGTGTCTCGGAATCGCCCTTAAGAAAAACCGAAGATGAAGTTAAGTCCGCCAGGCTGTCGATACAACGCGACAGCTGTTGGGCGTAGGTGTGTACGTGTGTACGTGTATGCGTGTCGTAAAGAAACAAAGACGAAAACAAACGAAGGACGAAATACATCCACACCTCATCAACACCGTAGTAGATATCCTAGATATATTCTAACTTCCTTATTCCCTTTTATTTCTCTCTCTCTCTTTCTCTCTCTATCTTTCTGTCTTTGTCTCTCTTTCTGTCTCTGTCTCTCTCTCTCTCTCTCTCTCTCTCTCTCTCTCTCTCTCTCTCTCTCTCTCTCTCTCTCTCTCTCTCTCTCTCTCTCTCTCTCTCTCTCCATTCTTCGTTTGATGTTTTTTTAAGTGAAAAGAGAAATCGTACAAGACCACGTGTTTTACCGTTGTCTGTGCGTCAGCATGCATTTCGGACCGACAGCGCTGACGAAAAGGTTACGAAGTGATTCTATTTATAGATACTCCAGCTTAGCGGAAGGTCAGTGTTAAAAGTGAGTGTTTTATTTTATCTATCTTTCCGTCTCTCTGTCTGTCTGTATCTCTCTCACTCTCTCTCTGTTTCTGTCTATGCCTTTCCCTCTCCTTCTCTCTCTCTCTCTCTCTCTCTCTCTCTCTCTCTCTCTCCCATCCTCTTCCCTTCCCCCCTCTTTGTTTCTCCTCCCCCCCCCCTTTTTTTTTCTTTTTTTTATATAAACAGCCTTCTCTCTCGACCCGTCCTATTAGCTCGCCTCAGGCCAAGACATCTCGGCTCACTGGTAATCTATCTCGACACTGGTGATCGTCTTGCTGAACACCTTAAGGGATCCATGAAGACTGAATCAGGAGGGAATGTCGCTTGCCATAAGAGACGGGGAGACGGGGAGACAGGGAGAGGATGGGGAGAGGGCGAGATGGTGGGGAGATGGTGTGAGGGGATGATGGTTTGAAGATGGGGAGGGGGAGAGGGGAGAGAGGAAGATGGTGGAGAGGGGAGAGAGAGGAAGATGGTGGGGAGATGGGAAGCAGGGAGATTAGGGGGAGATGTTTTTCCTGTATGTTTCTCTCTCTCTCTCTCTCTCTCTCTCTCTCTCTCTCTCTCTCTCTCTCTGTATTCTTCTTCTTCTTCGTCTTCTTTTTTCCTTCCTCTTCTTCTTTGACTTCTTCGTCTTCTTCCTACTTAGCGGGTTTATTTTCGGCTTAAAGGAAATGCAAATGCGTTTTCTGTGTTCGTTTTCCTTCGGTTTGTTTTTTGTTGTTGTTTTTGTTTTCTTCCTCATCCTTTTCTCCAGTTATCATTCATCAAAGGAGTTCGAACGTAAGGATGAAAGGAGGGTCGGTAATATACGATTTTGTTTTCAAAAGCCCTAACTGATGCCAATTATTATAGATTTAAGAAGAAAAAATATAGATATATAAGCAGAGGAAAATGCATTGAGGAGCAGGATAAATGTCGAGACGAACGCATAAATTTATGAATAAGTAAAAAGGTCACAAGGAGCTGAGCAGTGATTGACGACTGCATGTGACTCACCAGACACAGAAGAAGAAGAAGAAGAAAAAAAAAAAAAACCTTCGCATGATGAATAGTCACACATTAGTAACTCAGAAAAAAAGAAAAAGAAAATAAGAATTGAATCCAGCGGGATCATCCTTTCGTCATGAAGAATAAGATTCCTAGTTGCTTTAAAAGTTCGAAATGATTTAGTATCCTGGACACACCTTCAAGAAAGAGCGGTTTGTGATTCGAACAGAACTCGAATCGTTTTCGAAACCATATTGATGTTTCGGAGCTTCGTTGGCCTCGAAATTACACAAATAAGAATGACAAGACTTCGTGTTTATGAATAGGTATTGTTTTGAGATTTTCTATCACCTTTTTTTATATTTTTTTGTGCATGATATAAGGACTTGAGGAGAGGAGTGACTAGGACAGGAAGGATGGGTTAGGGAGAGAATGTAGGAGGCTGAGGTAGTATGGCCTGGAAGCGTGACGAAAGATTTTTCTTAAACAGGAGTACAAGGCTTTTTCAACCGTGACTGAAAACCGTAACAGTTATAGATAAAAGTATAGTATAGGCCTATATCCCTCTTCCTTCCCCCTCCGTACACATACACACACACATACATACACATACACATATGTGTGTATATATACATGTATAAATATCTATATCTATCTATCTATCTATCTATATATACATATATATTATATATATATACATATATATATGTCTATAAAATCATATTTCACATCTCCCTTCTTTTCCATCGCCCCCCTTCCCTCAACACAACTTAATTCACTTTCGTTTGCTTTCCCGCGGGGGTTATCGAGGTCGCGACGTAAAAAAAGGTCCAGAAAAAAAGGCTTTTGTTGCCGGGTAGAAATCAAAGCCATTAACCTTCTCGGTTTCTTCTGCGCTTCCTGCGATAGGCTTAAATTTCTCGTCCGACCGATAAAAAAAAGGGAAGACGTGTATGTAAGAACTGTTGACGGGGTGATGCGTTCTCTCTGTGGGATTTTTTAGGGTGGATGAAAAAGTGATATGCGTATGCATACATACATGCATGCACACACACACACACACACTCTCATATATATATATATATATATATATATATATATATATATATATATGTGTGTGTGTGTGTGTGTGTGTGTGTGTGTGTGTGTGTGTGTGTACATATATTTAAGTAACACATAAATACGTGTGTGTGAGTGTTTTGTGTGTGTCTGTGTGTGTGTGTGTGTTAGAAAAAAGTCATTCACCAGAAAATAATCAGAAACTAAAATCTCACACCGACAAAGAAACAAAACAAAACAAAAAAAACGATTAAAAATTCCACTCGTAGTGGATTCTCCAAGAGCCAAATAAGGAAAGAAAATAATAAAAATAAAAAGAGAGAGAGAGACAAAGACAAAAAAAAAGACTCAAGGTCACATAAATAGATAAAAAAACAAAGATGTAGGACAGATGGTCTAAAACCTGCCTTATAGTAGACCGACCTGCCCTCTGGCGGTAGCACTTAACAACTGGGCGCGGAGAGGAACCGTCGAGTGCGCTGGGTATAATATTATGAGGGTTTTCGTTAACGAAGGATAGAGAAGAAATAGGGTGCATGGAAGAGTGCGTGGAAGATGATGAGAAGCGATGTATGTGTGTGTGCATGTGTGTGTTAATTTGTGTTGTGTGTGTGTATGTGTGCGTGTGCATGCGTGTGTTCATTTGTTTGTGCGTGTGTGTGTGTGTGTGTGTGTGTGTGTGTGTGTGTGTGTGTGTGTCTGTGTGTCTGTATGCGCATGAAACGTACATACCCCTTCCAATTACTATCAAAATAAAGATGAATCTACCATCTAAGACAAATTTCCTAAGGCCTAGATTCTCCTCACCTGTAATTTAGACGTCAAGACCTCCTCCCTAAGCCTCCCCCCACTCCCCCCCCTCCTCACCCCCCCCCCCTCTCCGTACACAATCCAACCACCAAGAGCCCTCCCCCTCCCCCGCCCCCCTCCCCACACCATCCTACCCTCCCCTCCCATCCCCCCTCCCCCTCCTTCCTCTCCTTTCCCCCCGAGGTCTTTCCTGCCAAGGTCCGAGGAGAATGATCTATGGGTGTTAGACAGATCTCACGTGTTATGGCGTCTGCGGAAATGATAAATGCACTGAGGAGCAGGGAATGTCTTCAGAAAATGGACGACTCTCTTGATCGATCGCTTTCACGGAACGATTAAAAAGAGAGATAGTCTCTCACGTGAGAAAGAAGATAAAATGACAGAGATAGAAAAAAAAAGAGATGAAAAAAAAAAATGATGGGAGGGTCTATCTATATCTAATGATCATTAAGGACAGAGTTGTAATTTGGTGTTGTTATGAGGGATGGTCTCCTGTCTTGGTGGTAATTATGTGAGGTTTCGGATCGAGGTGATGCAGCTGTTGTTCCACGCGTGTTGAGGTAGAGATGTATCTATTTTTTTTACGGACGCACGCACACGCACACCACACATGCACACCACGCACACACACACACACACGCATGCACACACACAAACACACGCGCGCGCCCGCGCGCGCACCAAAAAACAAAAGAAAGGGATATAAATAGGGAGAAAGAGAGAGAGAGAGAAAGAGAGAAAGAGAAAAGAAGAAAAAAAAGAGAACCCCAGAAAAAGAGAAATCGAACCTCGCCTCCATCTCCCGTTACCAAGTCCCACCTCCCCAGGACGGAATTAATAGAGCCTTTTCATTATAGCCTCGTGATTAAATCTGTCCTTCTTACCCACCTGAGTAACTTGGGTCAGGGAGAATGGACTCGTGATCTCCTCTCGGGTTACTCAGCTGACGTGCCTTTTAATCTCTGTGCTTTGTAGGTGCTCCTTTGGCTTTCGACAATGCGTCTGTAAAAGGATTTTTTTTTTAAGGGGGACTTAAAAAAAAAATTGAGTTAAGGGGTAGGGTAGGTATCGTTTTCATACATCCTTTGTTTCTTCTTTCTTGCTTTTTTTCATCTATTTCTATCATTATAGAATGAAAATATATTGGTAAAATCGGAAAATAAAGAAAAACAAAATCTTAGACTCATCTTCAATGCAAACAAACGCCATTCCCGTAGGTAAGCAAGCAAGCCCGGCTGTATAAGTCACAAAGAACAATGAAACTTCAAGCAAATAACTTCAAAATGCCGAAACTCTAAGCAATGCGAGAGATCCAATCTTCCGACATGGGAGTAAAGCACTTCAGATAAAAAAAGAAGAAGAAGAAGACGAAGGAGAAGAAAAAAAAGGAGCATCGCCTTGCGCATATCAACGAAAGAACGTTAGAAAATTCCCGCCTGAATATTTTTGGTTTGTGGCAATTTGCGACTTAAACTTTAGATTGATGTTTACGATTCGAGTTTATGATGGCAAGGTGGGGGCGGGGAGGGTGGAAGGTAGGGGAGAAGGGGCATTAGGGAAGGGGGGAGGGGGGATGCTTCCACCTACCCGCCAAAGAAGACGAGCAAAACAGCAACAACAACAACGAAGACTGGAAGAAAATGAAGAAAAAACACTCAAAAAGACAGGAAAAAAACAAGAACAAGAAGGGAAGAAGAAGTAGACAAACAGGAAGAAGAAAGAAAGAAAGAAAGAAAAAAAACAATAATAATAAGAATAACAAAAAGAAGAAGAAAAAAAATCCCACCTACATATAAGAGGTAACATTCATTCATAAAAAGGGTCATCCTAGTTCACACTCCATCTCTCATTCAAGGATATCAAGTCCCGATTTACTACATCATCCGATGTGAATTGCTCGAGTCATAACTCTCTGTTCCTCAATGGACTTTCAAAGAGGAGAGGACGAGGGTGAGAATCCGCATTAGCTATCCAGATGAAAGGTAACTTGGTATGGATGAAGACTAGACCTATATTGTAACATGTGTGAGGTGGAGATTCAAAAGAATTTTTTTTTTTTTTTCTTTTTTTTTGTGCTGGGTCTTTGTTGGGGTTCGATAGATCATATTGGTGTGTGTGTGTGTGTGTTTTGTTATCATCATAATTTATCATCTTGATATTGTGATTAAGGTATTTAAAAGCTTAATATCAATATATCAATAACTATGATATCTTCCATTCTGTGCCTTCAAACTGAGGAGATATAAATCCTAGAAAAAAGAAAACAAGATTCCTCTAAAAAAAATAAGAAAAAAATATGGACAGAACACTCCGCCGTCTCCTCCCCGCTCCCCTCTCCCTCCCACTTCCCACCCCATCTTCCCTCTCCCCCCCCTTCCTTCCTTCCTCATCTCCTCCTCCCCCCCCTCCTCCTCATCTCCCCTTACACACCCCTTTCGTCTCCACTCCACACGTCTCCTTCCCTCACGACCTATTGAGTTTACGACTCGAAGCGTACACCAAGGAGGTAAACTTGCTCCATCACTTGTAGCATATGATCTCCGTGTCTCTTTCCTTCCCCCTCTTTCCCTCTGAACTTTCTTCTTTCTTCCTTCATTCCCTGTCGTCTTCTCTTTCCCTTTCCCCTTTCATCTCTCTTTCCCCTTCTTCCCCTTTCCTCTCTCCCTTTCTTTTCCCTATTTGCTTTCCTCCCTCCATCTCCCCTTCTTCCTCCTCTATCTTCCCCCTCTTTCCTTCCTTCCTCTTCCCCCTCCGCCTTTATCCTCCTTGCATTCCCTTTTCTTTCATCAAGGACAAAATCCCAAAATACCCCTGAAGAAAGTCCTTCGCTCTCGGCGGATTTCCAAAAGCGGAACTGCAATGGAATGTCGGGTATCTGAACTATGCAAGAGTGACAAATAGTCATGTTGCGTTCACCCCACCCCCTCCCTCTCCCCCTCCCTCGTCCCCAAGGTAACTTAAACGATGTTTATCTTGCACGATCAAGTTGCACGCGACTTGTTAGTGTGTGACTTGCTAGGTTGCATACCACTTTCTAGAGAAATATTTACGAGAAAAGCAATGATCTCGAGATTAAATGAAGAAAAATGAAAATAAAAGAATAAAAATATATATTGCCTTTTATAAGAAATGTTGAGATTTAAGGCAAGAGAATAGTAATAGCGTTGAAAGGTAGTATGTTCTAGTCGAGTCAACTTGATTGCAAACCTTGTTTAGAAATTGAATGCAGAAAAGTCTTAAGAACAAGGGAAGGAAATTGAATACCATTAAAGAGAGGATAAATTCAAAACTAGATTTTAGAGAGGAAAATAAATACAATTTTGAATGCATAGCGAAAGCCAAAAGATGGAGAAATGCACACACACGAAGGGTAAGACTTTAAAAGGAAAGACAAAATCTAAAAAAGAAAATAAACATATATAAAAGACAAAAAGATAGATAGATAGACCAAAATAAAATAATCAAAGACAAAGACAAAAAAAAAAAAAAAAAAAAAAAGAAAGATAAAAAAAAAAAAAAAAAAATCCTAAAAAACTAAAACAATCACACAAACACAGACGAACCAGGAAACCAAACCAAAACAAACACCAACAACAAAAGCAAAACAAAACCAAACAACGTGAGAATCGACCAGTGGTACAGTGAACAGATGAAGCTGTTACTCGAGACAGCCGGAGCGGAGGTGGGGACTATCTGGGCGGCCGTTAAGATTAGTCCAGCTTTGTTCCTGGGGCGAAATTAAGTTATAAATGTTATCTCAACGAGAAGGAGAGACCAATTCAAGGGGACGTAGCAGTGACCTTGGCAGATAACCTGTGTGTGTGTGTGGGGGGGGGGGGTTATGTGTGTGTGTGTGTGTGTGTGTGTGTGTGTGTGTGAATGGGTATGTGGGGAGGAGAAAGGACACGGGGTAAGGGGCAGGAGGAAGGGGAGGGGGACGGACAAGGAGATGGGGGGGGGGTAGGATTCGTTTTATGTCGTTGTATCTTGGAAATAAAGAGAGTGTGTGAGGGGATCTTACATCCAAGAAGACAGGGAAACGTAAATACACACGCACGGAGAGAGATAAAGTGAGAGATCTGGGGAAGAGAGAGAGAAAGAAAGAGAAAGAGAGAGCGAGAGAGCGTGAGAGAGAGAGAGAGAGAGAGAGAGAGAGAGAGAGAGAGAGAGAGAGAGAGAGAGAGAGAGAGAGAGAGAGAGAGAGAGAGAGCGAGAGAAAGAAAGAGAGAGACAAAGAGCAAGATCACGAAAGAAAGTAAAAAGAAGAAACAAGAGAGAGCGAGAGAAAAATTAGGAGACACACAAACACGAACACAATCTCCACACACTCCCATCCTTTCCTGACAGGTCAAAGGTCAAACTCGCAGCTAATTGTTCGCAAGACGTGTTCTGGACACGGTGAATATCAGCACCAACCTTCTCAAGATTATTTCATTACGTGAATCTTTATATAAGTTTTCTTGAACCTCATGAAGTTTAGGAATGAAAGCTCTTTCTGATACACCTGTGGAGATACACTGTCAGCTGTGTGAGTGTGGGCGTGTGTGTGTGTGTGTGTGTGTGTGTGTGTGTGTGTGTGTGTGTGTGTGTGTGTGTGTGTGTGTGTGTGTGTGTGTGTGTTATAATGGTAGGTAAAGAGAGAGGGAGGGAGGGAGAGAGAGAGAGAGAGAGAGAGAGAGAGAGAGAGGAAGGCAAGGTTATAGATGAATGTAAAAAAATCGATTAGTATCACCTGATCCATCTTAAGCGAGGAATGTTCGCTTTCTCTCGCTACCTTAGTTTTATAATGGTAGGTAGTTGGTAGGTGGATGAGTAGGTAGTCAGGCAGGTAGGTGCAAGGTAAGTAAGTCTTATTTTTCCCTCTCTGTTTCCTTCTTCTCCCCCCCCCCCCCCCCCTCTCTCTCTCATACTCTCTCTCTTTCCTTCTCTCTTTCTAAAACCTCTCTCTATCCCCTTTCTCCCCTTTCTCCTATCCCCCCCCTCTTCCAAAAATACGAGACACTTCTCGCTTCCCCCCCTCCTACCCCCTTCCATCTCCCCTCTCCCTCTCCTAAAAATAAAATCTTTCAAGACGGTTGGAAGAAACTCGAGTCGATTTCCTTCGTTGGACACTTGAGAGCGAAGATGTCTTGGAACGAAGTGGTCTTGGAACGAAGACGTCTTGGAACGAAGACGTCTTGGAACGAAGACGTCTTGGAACGAAGACGTCTTGAAACGAACGTCTTGAAACGAAGACTTCTTGGGAGGGACAGAGGCTAACAAAAACTAACAACCAAAGAAACAAAACACACATACAGCCAAAAGTTTCCTGAGATCC
>BOPN01000044.1:510781-528281 GCA_017312705.2 Penaeus japonicus
AGAGGGCGAGCGTTATCGGTACTGGTCCGAGACTAAGAAACGCCTTCGGAGCTATTTGGGGAACACTCGCTGCTGTTATGTGTGATTTTCTCTTCCTCTGTGGATGGTCAGTATGTGTTTTTGATGGAAATGATACTTGTTTCGACACCACGCATATATAAACACACACACACTTACGTACGCTTATACTTACACATACATATATATTTTAAGGTATGTGTATATGTAAATATGTATGTATATATACATACATGATATATATATATATATATATATATATATATATATATATATATATATATATATATATATATATATATATATATATATATATATATATATATATATATACTGTATGTATATATATATATATATATATATATATATATATATATATACTGTATGTATATATATATATATATATATATATATATATATATATATATATATATGTGTGTGTGTGTGTGTGTATGTGTGTGTGTGTGTGTGTATGTGTGTGTGTGTGTGTGTGTGTGTGTGTGTGTGTGTGTGCATACTCATTCATTCATATATATTAACTTACGTTTCCTTATGTACATTTTTTTTTCTTATTCCATCATTATTATTGACTACATTCCTTTGGCCAATGCGGATCCCCGAGTCAGGTCCTACAGATGATGGGGACACGAAGCAACTGATGATAAAAAGAAAGATGAAAAAAGTAAAAAGAAAAAAAGCGAGAGAGAATTTGCAATGGATATCCTTTGACGTGTGACAGGATAACATTAGCCGAAGGATAACCTTTCTTTTTGGATTCCTCGCCCCGCCCCCCCCCCCTCCTTTTTTTTTTCTTCTTTATCCTACCCACTCTCCGTCCCTCTCTCTTACCCCTTCTCCATTTTTCCCTACCCCCTCTCCATCTCCGTCTTACCCTACTTCTCCCCCTTCCCCATCTTCCCCATCCTCGTCTTCTCCTACTCCTTCCCCTTCATCTTCCACCCCTTTAATATATTTCCCTACCTTCCCCCTCCCAATCTTCCCCTACCCACTACTCCTCTCCCCTATATTCTTTTACCCCCTACCCTTCCCCATACCCCCTACCCTTCCCCATCTCCCCCTACCCCTTTCCCATCTCCCCCTACCCCTTCCCCATCTCCCCACACCCCTTCCCCATCCTCCTACACCCCTTCCCCTACCTTCCCCCTCCCAACCTTCCCCTACCCCTTACCCTTCTCACCCCCCTCCCTCCCTCCCCCATCATTCCTCTCCCGCAGGTCCCCGATATTTGCATAAAATCAGTCAAGACAACTCAGACATGAACGACAGTCAGTGGGGTTGGGTTTCATGCTTCGTTACGGAGATAGAAGCTTTCTTGGGAGAGAGAGAGAGAGAGAGAGAGAGAGAGAGAGAGAGAGAGAGAGAGAGAGAGAGAGAGAGAGAGAGAGAGAGAGAGAGAGAGAGAGAGAGAGAGAGAGAGAGAGGGGAGAGAGACAGAGAAAGAGAGAGAGAGAGGAAAGAAGAGAGAGAGAGTGAGTTAGTCAATCGTAAAATATTAGAAAAAAAAACACATATACAAACCTAATACAACAACGAAGGAACAAAAAGTGACAAAGAAAAAAGAATCAAAAGCCCTCCACCCCCCACCCCCCTCTTACTCACCCCTACCCCCCTCGAGATGGTCGAAGGAACAACGCGAAAATCCTTTACCTTTGTCCTTTGACTCGGACTCCTGCTGGTCGAGCGGTCTGGGGGGAGGGTGGGGGAGAGGGGGAGGGGGGAAAGGGAGGGGAAGGAGTCTTGCTTGCTGTGTCTACTTCCCTGCTCAACCCAATCATATGTGGGGGAGGGGTTAGAGAGAGAGAGGGGGGAGGGGTTAGAGAGAGAGAGAAAGAGAGAGGCAGAGAGAAGGAGAGAGAGAGAGAGAGAGAGACAGAGAGAGAGACAGAGAGAGAGAGAGAGAGAGAGGGAGAGAGAGAGAGAGAGAGAGAGAGAGAGAGAGAGAGAGAAAGAGAGCAAGAGCACTAAACAGCCCGAAAGATAGAAATCAAGACAGAAAAAGAAAGAAAAAACAAAAAACAAAAACACAGAAACACAAACACAAACAAAGAAAACAGAAAACACAAACGAGAAGCAAAAGAAGAACGCAAAACAACACACACGTGCAAGCGAAGAGAAGCAAGAAGAAGGAGAAGGCGTGGACGGGATAAAAAAAAAAGGGGAAGGCGATTGGCGATAAGTATGCCAGAACCCGAACGCGAAAGGAGCGCTGTCGTGAAAGAATGAAATATGTTACGTATGATATCGAATCAGATTAGTACGAACTGCCTTTCTATTATCCTGCCGTTAAATGAAAGCCCGACTTGATGATCATATTGAAACGGATTAAATATGCAAATGCAAACAGACACACACACATGCATGCAAAAAAAAAAAAAAAAAAAAAAAAAAAAAAATGAATAGATAAAGGTACAATAATGTTTATATGATTTTTTTTTTTCACTCTTTGCTTTGAAATGAAAGTGATTGGCGGTGAAACTCACATTATCCAAAGTGCTATGTGTGATATCATGTATTACTGACACGGTGAACAGGCGGAGGGAAAGGGAGATGGAACATGGCCATTTGAATACACTGACACCAGGGAGGGAGGGAGGGAGGAAGGGGGGGAGGGAGATGGGGAGTTTTTCAGGGAGGGATTGAGGGAGGGATTGAGGGAGGGAGGGAGTTATTTCAGGGAGGGATGAAGGGAGGGAATGAATTCTTTCAGGGAGGGATTGAGGGAGGGAGGGAAGGAGGGTGGGAATTCTTTCAGGGAGGGAGTGAGGGAGTTTTTCAGGGTAGGAAGGAGGGAGAGAGGGAGTTCTTTCAGGGAGGGATTGAGGGAGGGAGGGAATTCTTCCAGGGAGGGAGGGAAGGAGGGTGAGAATTCTTTCAGGGAGGGAGGGAGGAAAGGAGTTTTTCAGGTTAGGAAGGAGGGAGAAAGGGAGTTCTTTCAGGGAGGGAGAGAACAAGGTCAGGTTCCCCTTCCGCTCCACTGCCCGCGTCGAGCCTATCAGGGAGATAAACGGAGTGATCTATCGACACTGGCCCTACTGTATTCAGGCTGTATTCGCGGCCATCTGCTCCCCTTCCATCCCCCCCCTCCCCCTCTCCCTCCTTCTTACTGGCCTTTGCAAAGAGAACTTTACTTGTCTTCTTGGTGTCTCTTCTTCTTCTTCTTCCTCCTCCACCTCTTCCCATGAGTCTTCTCTTCTTCGACTTCTTCGGAATCTTCATTAATTTATTTTTATTTTTTATTTTATATCTCTGCCTATAATGATGATGATGGTAATGATGATATTGCCATTGTTATCATCATTATCATCATCATTATTGTTATTATTATCATTATCATTATCATCACCATCATTATTATTATTACTATTATCATCATCGTGACTATGATGATCATTATTACTATCATCATCATTATCATTATTCTTTATATTTTCTTCTTCTTCTACGTCTATTGCCGTCATTATTATTATCATCACCATTATCATTATTCTTTATATTTTCTTCTTCTTCTACGTCTTTTGCCGTCTTCAAGTTGATTAACTTTTTGCTTTGCATTGCTTCTGGTCCGGCGATATATCAGCAAATTTATTTATTTCTTGGAAAATAACTCTGCTGCATGTGTATCTGTGTGAGTGTATTTATATATGTATGTACATATATATACATATATATATATATATATATATATATATATATATATATATATATATATATATATATATATATATATATATAGAGAAGAGAGAGAGAGAGAGAGAGAGAGAGATAGATAGATAGACAGATAGATAGATAGATAGATAGATGTGTATATATATATATATATATATATATATATATATGTATATATATATATATATATATATATATATATACATATGTGTGTGTGTGAGTGTGTGTGTGTGTGTGTGTGTGTGTGTGTGTGTGTGTGTATGTGTGTGTGTGTGTGTGTGTGTGTTTGTCTGTTTATATATCTACATGCATGTATATATGTATATGTTTACGCATGAATAAACTTTATCTCAAGTTATATAATTTATTAAATCTTTCTTTTGATTACCTCGAGCTCATGAATCATGTGACTGAAAATCATAACTTAATTCATTTATTTTTGCGTTGAACAAATTCTTGCGAAACCCTTTTAAGAGCTTATTGTGATGTTAATATTTGATCACACTTTTCCTTCTCAACCTCGACTTTTCCTTCTTTTTTTCTTATTTCTCTTATTTATCTATTCATTTTATTTATTTTTTTACTTTGTTTTCTTTTTTCTTTACTTCATTTTATTTATTTTTTATTTTTTTTAATGTTTTTTTACAATAATCATCTCCCGTCACCGAGCATCCCACAGCATCTCTCAAAGAGACGATCTTAACACGACCTTCCTTATCTTTCATTTCAATTAGCCCCGCCCACTTCTCGGGAAAGCCTGTCGGGACCACGCCTTCTCTCCCCCTCTCGACTCCCCCCTTTGCCCCCTTCACCCCCCCTCACACCCTCATCACCTCATCCCCTCACCCCCTCATCCCCTCATCACCTCACCCCTCACCCCTTCACCCCTTCACCCTCTCATCCCCTCACCCCCTCTCCCCCCTTACTGATAATGAGCAGTTGCTTCGTTTCAGTCAAGTGGTATTCCCGCTCATGAAGCCCGTGTTTGTCCCCGTGTCCTGTTCCCTATCTATGCCGCTCCGTACGTTACCATTTTCGGGACACCCCCCTCCCCCCCGTCCCCCCGATCATCATCATCCGGTGGCCTGTTTCTTATGATACTTTTTTCTTTCTTTCTTTCTTTTTTTATGTCCATCTTTTTTTTTTTTTTCTTTTTTTTTTTTTTTTTTTTAATTTAGTTTCGTTATTTTTCTGTTTTTTTTTTTTTTTTGTTGTTGTTTTTTTCTTTCTGTCCGTCTCTCTCTCTCTCTCTCTCTCTCTCTCTCTCTCTCTCTCTCTCTCTCTCTCTCTCTCTCTCTCTCTCTCTCTCTCTCTCTCTCTCTCTCTCTCTCTCTCTCTCTCTCACCCGCCCCCCCACTCCCCCCTCCTTGTTCCTCTACCGCGCCCAACATCAAGGTCTTCTGGCAAAAAAGGGTATCCCCCCCCCATCCCTTGTCCCAAACACGCCTCGCTGGAGGGTGCTCGGGAATTGGGATTCGTAACCCTTTAGAAAAAAAAGAAAAAAAAACAATTATAAAAAAAATAATAATATTACACAAAAAGACCACTATCCAGATTCATTCACAAATTTGTCCTCTTTCTTTTCTCCCTCTTCTTGTTTCAAAAGCGTCTTTCTTTCTCTCTCTCTCTCTCTCTCTCTCTCTCTCTCTCTCTCTCTCTCTCTCTCTCTCTCTCTCTCTCTCTCTCTCTCTTTCCATCGTTTTAGTTATTTTTTATTTTATCCTTACTCTTTTCATAATCCTTTGAAAGGTGCGAAGGATTTGCGTTCGACTGGAGGCAGCAGCCGAGAGAGGGGGGCAGGGGGCAGGGGGAGGGGGGGGGGGGTGTTCGTTTGGTCTACCTTCAGGACGTCTCCGAAGCTGGATCTCGGCGTCCTTGAAGACACAGGTCCCTAAGAGGTGGAGCTGCCTGGGCCCTGGTTTTCTTCGGAGACAGATCTCTGGCGGTGATAAAGGGGCCCGGGCTATCGGTTGCCACAGGGGAAGCCTTCGATAAAAGCCTTATCTATGCTAAGGGCTTGGGGAATCGAGGCAAGGGGGAAGGAAGGCCAGTCCCGACGCCGTGTTGTTCGTTGGGAAGGATGGGAATTGGCGTCGGAGATACAGCCTTATCACCCGGTTTCGAGAAGGAAGGAAAGTGGGGGGGGGGGGGGGAGCCGGTTCTCTGTCGCTCTTTCGTTCTCGTTCTCTCTCTGTCTGTCTGTGTTTCTATTACTTTCTCTTTCTCTCTGTCTTTTTTTCTTTCTTTTTTTCTCTCTGTCTTTCTACTCTCTTTCTCTCTCTCTCTCTTGCTCTCTCTCTCTCTCTCTCTCTCTCTCTCTCTCTCTCTCTCTCTCTCTCTCTCTCTCTCTCTCTCTCTCTCTCTCTTGCTCTCTCTCTCTTTCTCTCTCCTCTCTCCCTCTCTCTCCCTCTCTCTCTCCCTCTCTACCTCTCTCTCTCCCTCTCGCTGTCTCTCTCTCTCACTCTCAATCGCTCGCTCTCTTTCTCTCTCCGTCGATATTCATTCAAGTTGATACGCTTGAGAACGAAACCTGTTCCCTTTTTTACTTCCTTTTTTTTTTTCTTCTTCTTTTTTGTCTCTTTTGGACTCGACGTCGAAGTAACGACACACTTCGGTTTGTTGGTCCTCGCCCCGACCGGGATCGCCTCCCGCAGATCCTGTCTTTATGGCGGCGGGTCGATGCGGGTCAGTATTGCATTATGCAACCGGGTCAAAAGAGGACGAAAATTAGGAGGCAAGGAGTATACTGATGCACGGAAGTGACGGGCAGCTGTATGCTCGCGTCTCGTGGAGGAGTGACACGTCGCATGTATTAGGGGCATAGCCAGCGGGGCTTACGGCTCCTCCTTCATCTCTTCGCCTTAACGAGACTTATCTCTCGGACGGGGAGGGAGACGGCACTTGACACGGGAACATCGTCGTACATATAAAGATAGGTGTACCTTCGCCACACTCGCATAAAAGGGATATTGATGATATTTGGTAACGGTGATTGATAGGTTGATATGAATAAATGAGTGAATGGATGAATAAATGGGTGGAGAGATGTCTTAATGAATAATGAATTGAATAGATAGGTTACTAAAGAGATAACTAACTCGGTTGGAAAGAAAGAATGAGAATGGGAGAGAGAGAAAAAAAAAGACCTTGCAAAAGAGACCTGCAACAGAGACCAATAAATATATCGTAAATCTAGAAAAGGATGCAACAAGGTCTCCCGAACCCTTTCAACGTTAATCTTCAAACAACAAGTTCGCCCCAAAGTGTGACAGTAACACCACGAAAATAAGCGAGAGTTTTTGCTTTTGCTTGAATAGGAAAAAAAAAAAAGGTTTCGGCTGTTCTCATATTCTATTCTTTCTCAGGGTATCTCCTTTCTTGGGATTCTACATATACATATCTATATATATTATCACAAAAGGTTTTCTATCTTCGTCTCTCTCTTCTCTCTCTCTCTCTGTCTCGGTCTCTCTCTCTTTCTCTCTCTCTCTCTCTCTCTCTCTCTCTCTCTGTCTCTCTCTCTCTTTCTTTCTCTCTCTCTCTCTTTTTCTCTTCCCCCTCTCTCTCTCTTTCTCTCTCTGCCCCTCTTTCCTTCTCCCCCCTCTCTCCTTCTCCCCCCCCCCTCTCTCTCTCTCTCTCTCTCTCTCTCTCTTCCTCTCTCTCCCCCTCTCTCCTTCTCCCCCCCTCTCTCTTTCTCTCTCTCTCCCCCCCCTCTCCCTCCCCCCCCCCCTCTCTCTCCCCCTCCTCCCTCTCTCTCTCCCATCTCCCTCTCGTCTCGACACCTCCGCGGGTACAGGCTTAAGCTCCTTCGCCAAATTCCGAACTCCATTATCTCATCAAGCAAAGAATACACGAGATCCTTCTCAAGATAGGGAGAAGAAATAAGACATCATGCTCACGGCAGAACGTGCTAGGACCGCCCATGGGTGCCGACAGCCCGGCTGGAGAGATCATGAAATTCCGGGCGAAGTTCGGGAAAAAGGCAGGCGGATTCACGAACGCGGCTGGATATGCGCGCGCGTCGTTCTTTTAGGATTTTTTTTTTTAGTAATATTGATTTTTGGATTATTGTTGTTTTTTGTTGTGATGATTAGTGTTATTAGGTTTATTAGTATCATCTTTGTTTTTAATATTTTTATTATCATTGTTATTATCATTGCTGTTCTTATTATCACTGTTATTATTATGATTGTCTTTATTATCTTTATCATATTCGTTAATATCATCATCATCATTACTATCTATCATTATTATAATCATCATTATTATTATCACCACTACTGTTATCATCATCATAATTAACATTAGAATTATTACCGTCATCATACTTTTCATTATTGCCGTCATCATAATCTTTATTACTACTACCATCATTATCATCATCAATATCATTATCATCATTATAGCACTACTATCATCATCCTTTCTAATACTCACATCTCATGATTCATCCATCTATTCCAATCTCAACCCATACTAGAATTAATTAAATCATTCATTCGAATCTCTCTTTATACATAAAAGTTACATAACCAGACTAATCTGTTAGCAGGGTATGTAACTTATAAAACGTCAATATATGGTAGTGAATAGAACGAAGACTTGATCACTAATGAGGGAAAAGGGAGACTTACTTATAAGAGACTTATAAGGGTTGGAGTCCAGGTACTTGTGATGGAAGAGGATTTTTTTTTTTTTTTTTTTTTTCTTTTTCAAGAACTGTCACAGAAAACCTGTATTTTGAGGTTTGATGTAACACTGAAGTCCAGTTACATGATGAGACGAAGTTCATGAGAGAGAGAGAGAGAGAGAGAGAGAGAGAGAGAGAGAGAGAGAGAGAGAGAGAGAGAGAGAGAGAGATGGAATAGTGGCCATGTCTTTCAAAGAAAAAGGAAAAAAAAACTAGTCTTCAGGAAGTGTAGCGGAATGAACAAAACACAAAACCTGAAAGAAGATTCTCTCTGTCTGTTTCTGTGTGTGTGTGTCTCTCTCTCCTCGTTTTCTCTCTTTCTCTCTCTCTCTCCTCGTTTTCTCTCTTTCTCTCTCTCCTTCTCTCTCTCTTTCTCTCTCTCCTTCTCTCTCTCTCTCTCTCTCTCTCTCTCTCTCTCTCTCTCTCTCTCTCTCTCTCTCTCTCTCTCTCTCTCTCTCTCTCTCTGTCTCTCTCGCTCTCTCTCTCTCTCTCTCTCTCTCTCTCTCTCTCTCTCTCTCTCTCTCTCTCTCTCTCTCTCTCTCTCTCTCTCTCTCTCTCTCTCTTTCTCTCTCTCTGTCTCTCTCGCTCTCTCTCTCTCTCTCTCTCTCTCTCTCTCTCTCTCTCTCTCTCTCTCTCTCTCTCTCTCTCTCTCTCTCTCTCCTCCCTCCCTCCCTCCCTCCCTCTCTCTCTCTCTCTCTCTGTCCAATACCCTTAATCTTCAACCTTCCCCTCTCCCTCCCCTCTCCCCCACTCCCTCCTCTCTCTGCTTCTCTCCACTTCCCCTCCGATTCCCCCGTCCTATCCGACTCCCCCTTCCCCGCCCATTCCCCTACCCACTCCCCTACTCTCCGCCGCCTCCCGCCCTCTCCTCTTCTTCCCACTCCTCTTCCTCTCCCCTTCTCTCCTCCTCCTCTTCTACGCCCTCCCTCCCCCTCCTCCTCCCACTCCTTTTCCCCCTCCCCCTCCCCCTCCCCTCCCCCTTCCCCCCCCCTCCTCTCCGTTCCTCTCCTCCCACTCCTTTTCCCCCTCCCCCCCCTTCCCTCCCCCCGCCTCTCCGTTCCTCTCCGTCCCCCTCCCCCTCCTCCTCCCACTCCTTCTCCCCCTCCTCCTCCCACTCCTTCTCCCCCTCCCCCTCTCCCTCCTCTCCGCTCCTCTCCGCTCCTCGCATCGACCAAAAACTGGACTGGATACGGCGAATTAATTCACTTTTATCAGATGCTGATGCCCGGCTTTGGCGTGTTGGAAACTAGTGATTCACCCTGGCTCAGTTCTATATTTATAGATATATGAAAAAAAGATATATATATATATATATATATATATATATATATATATATATATATATATATATATATATATATATATATATATATGTTCGTGTGTAGAGAGAGAGAGAGAGAGAGAGAGAGAGAGAGAGAGAGAGAGAGAGAGAGAGAGAGAGAGAGAGATAAGAAAGAGATGAGAGTGAAGGAGTGGGAGGGAGAGAGAAAGGGAGGGAAGGGATGGGAGGGAGAGAAAGAGGGAAAGCAAGGGGAGGGATGGTGAAAGAGAAAGATAAAAGAAAGAGAGAGGAGGGGAGAAAGAGAGACAGAGAGAGAGAAAGAACGAGAGAGAATAGAAAAGAGAGAGAAGAGAGAGAGAGAGAGAGAGAAAGAACGAGTGAGAAAACGAAAGAGAGCAAAAGGAAAACAAAATGAGGAAGAAAATAAGGAGATTATAACTCTCACCGGATGAGTTGTAGAGGTTATCAGTGCTTTACCTTGCTTGTCTGCAATCGATACTTACGACACAGCTATACGACAGCACCCAGGTACTCTGTGTGCACATAGGAGCGTATAACTTCATACAACATTTAATATTATAATGCAAGACGATTATATCACACAAAATGAGAGGAAAGTCTGTTATTATTTCCGTCTCCTTGCTCATTTTCCAGAGGACGTATATACTGTATATATATATAGAAAAATCGCCCGTAATCATACCACTTTCCAGCGACCTTCGACCATCTGTTATAATGTTATAATGATAATCATATATATGCAAAATAACCCGCGATTGACGCAATTACTCTGGTATGCCACCAGGTGACGTAATCATCTGCCTCTCCCATATGCTAATGTCTTGTCTTATGGTGAATTATCCTCGGTCATGTTCGGATAAAGTGTATTCAAATTACCATGGCAGTAATCTCTCATCCCAGTCTTGTGTCTCTTGGTAGCCGGAGCTCATCTAGCCGTGAAAACGAGGGCATAGCCTAGGCCTAAGGCTAATCATTGATCACATTAATCAACTTGGATTATGATTATCACTTAACACCCCAGGCTGTGTAGCTCACTGAAGGATTTCTTTTTTTTTATCATACTTTCTGTGCAGTACTTTATGTCTCGAGCACATTTTGGAGTGAGATAGGAATGAAAGATAGATAGATAGATAGATGATAGATGAATAGATAGATAGATAGATAGATAGAGAGAGAGAGAGAGAGAGAGAGAGAGAGAGAGAGAGAGAGAGAGAGAGAGAGAGAGAGAGAGAGAGAGAGAGAGAGAAAGAGACGGGCTGACTGAAAGGCTGAGAGAAAGACAAATAGGCAGACAGACAAGCAGATGATAGACGGACAGACAGACGGTCAGAGAAAAAGAGATAAAAGGAGAGAGAGAGAGAGTGTGTGTGTGAGAGAGAGAGAGAGAGAGAGAGAGAGAGAGAGAGAGAGAGAGAGAGAGAGAGAGAGAGAGAGAGAGAGAAGGAAAAAGAGAGAAAACCACCCTAATGCAGACCACAAGCTCGCGTATAAGCGGGCTGTAGAAATATGATTACGATTTCCAAGTATTCCAAGGTAGTCCACTTTTTATCTATGGTGAGGACAGGGGTGAGCTATTTAGGTGCCGCCTTCATTACCCTTCTCCCCCCCCCCCCCCCCCTCTCTCCCGCCTCTCTCCCCCTCTCTCCTCTCTCTCTCTCCCGCCTCTCTCCCCCTCTCTCCTCTCTCTCTCTCTTTTCTCTTATCTCCCCTCTCCCTTCTCTCTCCCTTCTCTCTCCTCTCCACCTCTCTCCCCCTCTCTCTTCCTCTCTCCTCTCTCCCGCCTCTCTCTCCTTTCCCCCTCTATCCTCTCTCCCTCTATCCTCTCTCCCGCCTCTCTCCTCTCTCCCCCTCTCTCCCCCCCCCTCCTCCCCCCTATAACACCCCCAACCCAAGCAATCACAAACCATATGGAACCCAACGCTTAGTCTTCCGCGCTTCCCTGCATACAGCTCCATTTCTTTTTTTCTTCTTCTTTTTTGTTCATGGTAGATCAGGTAGATCCTTATTAATCTACCCGTTGACCCTATCCCCCCCAACTTCTTCTCTCCCCTCCCCCCTTCCTCAACCCTTCTTTCCTGTCGGCGGTCAGCCCCGAAACGTCCTTGCTCGGGTAGAACGGCGGGTTTCGGGCAGGCATGCGTTTGAATTATTGGGGCACCCGGGCGAGCGACAGTTCCGAGGGGTAGTTGGGGGGGATGGGGGAGGGATGGGGTGGGGTGGGGGGAGAGGGGGAGGGATGGGAGAGGGAGGGGGTGAGGGAGTGGGGGAGGGATGTGGTGGAGGGATGGGGTGGTGGGGAGAGGGGCAGGTATTGGGGAGGGATGGGGTGGTGGGGAGAGGGGGAGGGATGGGGTTTGGTGATGGTGGTTCTGGACCTTCTTCTCCCTCCCTCCCCCACCCCCATCCCCTTCAACCCCTACACTTCCCTATCCCACTCCTCTCCCCCATCATCCCCCCTCCCCCCTACTCTTCCTCCTTCTCCTTCTCCCTCCCTCCTACCCCATCCCCCCCCCTATTCCTCTACCCTCTATTGCCCCTATCCCTCCCTCTACCCCTTCCCCTACCCCCTCATCTTCCTGTACCCCTTCCCCTTCCCCCCCTCCCCCCCATGCCCAAAGGGTTGACGAAGAGGGCATAGTAACTACCGATGCCCTCGAGCCCTCTCCTGCCGATGGCCCGCTACGGAAAACCAGTCCACCTCGACGCTTGTGTTTTACATCAGTTAGAGATCCTTCGTAACAGGTTCCTCTTTCGCTCTCTCTCTCTCTCTCTCTCTCTCTCTCTCTCTCTCTCTCTCTCTCTCTCTCTCTCTCTCTCTCTCTCTCTCTCTCTCTCTCTCTCTCTCTCTCTCTCTCTCTCTCTCTCTCTCTCTCTCTCTCTCTCTCTCTCTCTCTCTCTCTCTCTTTCGATCACTCTTTCGATTACTCTCTCTCTTTCTCTTTCTCTCTCTCCCTCTCTCTCTCTCTCTCTATCTCAATCTCTATCTCTTTCTCTCTCTTTCTTTCTCTCTCTCACTTTCACTCTCATTCTCTCACTCTCTCTCTCTTTCTCTCCCTCTCACCCTCTT
The DNA here is from genome assembly GCA_017312705.2 of Penaeus japonicus. Lineage (NCBI taxonomy): Eukaryota > Metazoa > Arthropoda > Malacostraca > Decapoda > Penaeidae > Penaeus > Penaeus japonicus. The sequence continues at coordinate 523,547 of BOPN01000044.1, forward strand.
TCTCCCCCCCCCAACTCTCTCTCTCTCTCTCTCTCTCTCTCTCTCTCTCTCTCTCTCTCTCTCTCTCTCTCTCTCTCTCTCTCTCTCTCTCTCGCCCGCTCGCTCGCATTCTCGTCCTAGTGGTCAACACCTGTCCTTGTTGCCCTAGTTTTGTCCTTGCTAATCCAGTTTCATATTTGTTAACCCCTTTCCTGTATTTGTTCGTTTGCTCTGGTTTCCTTGGTTGGTGTTCTTTGTTATTTTGTTGGTTTTGTTTTAGTTGCCGAATGTTTTATTTGTCTGTTTGTTTGTTGAATTGTTTTTTATTGTCTTTTTTTGTCTATGTCTTTGTTGTGACCTTGTGTTTCATCGAAGTTGTTAGTTCTTTGCATTGTCCTTGTCTTCCCAATGTTCATTTGTTTTTGTTTTTGTATTTTTTGTATTCACAAAAGTTGAGTTTTGTCACATATTACTTTTATCAACGTTGTTTTATAATGTTTGCTTTTGAGCGTCTAGATTTAACGGACCAAGTAAGCAAACATATCATTAATTTGATACGGTTAATATAATGGCGTCACATTTATTTAGTGTACGACTTTATACATGTATATATATATGTATATATATATATATATATATATATATATATATATATATATATATATATATATACATATATTCATGTATTCATATTTCTATATAAACCTCGCGACACCCAGCGTCCGAATCAGGGTGGAAGATCCTCCCGAACTGACACAAACAGAGCCGATGGTGGAGATAGTCTGAGGGAATCTGACATTCGAACAAATATATGGAAAAGAGATTGTTTCTTTTCGTGTTGGCTGTTCCCTGACGCGCATACTGGAGGAGGCGCCGCTTCGCTCGGGAATTTGCGATGAATCTTTTTTTATATAAACGCTCCCGCCTTAACACACACGCACACACACACACACGCGCGCGCGCACGCACACACACACACATACACATACACACACACAAACACACATAAACACACACACACAAACACACACACACATATATGTATATATATATATATATGTATATATATATATATATATATATATATATATATATATATATATATGAAGAGGAGAGAGTAGTGAAGAAAAGAGCAAGGCTGCCTCTCTTTCCTCTTGCCTCTCTCCTCTCGCCTCTCTCCTCTCTCTCTCCTCTCGCCTCTCTCCTCTCGCCTCTCTCCTCTTGGCGACCTTGCTAAGAGGTCTTTGAAGCTGACAAGGGTTATGGATTGAAGGTCAGTGTAGCATGGCCTTATTAATCCATTAGGCCTGACCCACAGGATAATAATCACGGCACTGGTCTTATTCCGAGGGACTCTATACCCTTCCTCCTTCTCCTCCTTCATCTCCTTCTCTTCTTCTTCTTACGTCTCTACTTCCTACTTCCATTCAAGAGAGCGTGTTATGTGAGATTCTCTTTTTTCCTGGATATACCGCATGGCTTCCTCATATACGCCGTGAGAATCCTAAGAATAATGAATATTGAACAGGAGTATGAGGGTGATGGTTATGAAGATGGGGAGGAGGAGGGGGGTGGGGGGTGGAGGACAGAAAGGGTGGAGAGGTGAATGATGGAGGAGGAGAAAAAAGAACAGAAAAGAAAAAAACGATGAGAAAAAAAAAGGAAAATGATGAAGGGGAAGAAGAAAACAAAAAAAAAATTAAAATTAAAAAATAAAAGGGGCGAAGAAGAGCAGATTAAAAAGAAAAGAAAAAGCAAGGAAGAAGAAAAATATGAAAAAAGGAAAAAAAATCTTCAAACAAACCAAAGGGAAAACACACAAATAAACCCCACATACACAAAGCTAATAAATACTAAATACGATAGCCGTCCGAATGCCCCTATCAGCTCCCTATCAGTGCCCTCTAAGCCCAGTTAAATCCCTGAGATATAGCCTTCTTTAAGGTTACTTGTTCATGTCGATGTGACAGTCATGCGGTCGATTCATGCGCCTAAATCAGCATGACACGTGTTTGTAACGACGTAAAGACGCGATAAAAAACAGATAATGAGAAACGATATTATTTACGCAAGAGGCTATTTTGGTTTATGAGCGGCGCCAGCGAGGAGGGGGTTTAGTGTGGTGGTGTGTTTTTGAAGGGGGGGGGTCTCGTGGTGAGGGGAGGAAGAGGACATGTTGGGAGGTGGGGGTGGGGGTGGGGGGAGGGGTGGGGATGGGGAGGGGGTAGGAGGGAGGGGAAGGGGGTGGAGGAGGGAAGGGAAGGAGGTGGAGGAGAGAGGGAAAGGAGGTGGAGGAGGGAAGGGAAGGAGGTGGAGGACGGAAGGGAAGGACGTGGAGGAGGGAAGGGGAGGAGGTGGAGGAGAGAGGGAAAGGAAGTGGAGGAGGGAAGGGAAGGAGGTGGAGGAGAGAGGGAAAGGAGGTAGAGGAGGGAGGGGGGATAAGATGATGGAGGATAAGGAGGAGGAGATAGAGGAAGATGAGGCTGAGGATGAAGATGGTGGCGATAAGTATGAAATGAGACCAAGAAGACAAAGAAAGTTAAAAAAATAGAAGAAAGAAAGAGAAGAAAAGACGAAAAGGAAACCAAGCAACATAACTAACATAAAGAGATAACGCCACAATCACCGTCGCCTCAAGATACAGAAGACACAGCATCACTTTAATCACAACACACCAGTCCCTCAACGTGTCTTGAGATAAAAGATAAGAAGACACAGCCAACCGAACGTGTCCTTTCTCTAACCGCCAGTAATGATCTTACAAGATTCCCGAAGGAGGACTTTGTTACGTAAGGAATGATATTTACTGTTAGACTTTATGCGAGTCTCAAGAACTTTTAACCAGCGGGACTCAACGCCTCGAACACTGCTGAAGAATTTTGGGACAGAGAGAGAGAGAGAGAGAGAGGGAGGGAGGGAGGGAGGGAGGGAGGGAGGGAGAGAGAGAGAGAGAGACAGAGACAGGGATAGAGAGAGAGAGAGAGATGGCTAGAGAGAAAGAAAGAGAGAGAGAGAGAGAGAGAGTTAGAGAGACAGAGAGTTAGAGAGAGAGAGAGACAGAGACAGGGTTAGAGAGAGAGAGAGAAATGGCTAGAGAGAAAGAAAGAGAGAGAGAGAGAGAGAGAGAGTTAGAGAGACAGAGAGTTAGAGAGAGAGAGAGACAGAGAGAGAGAGAGAGAGAAACAGAGACAGAAATAGACAGGTAATAAGAGAAAGAGACAGAGAAAGAAACAGAGAAAGACAGATATAGAAACAGAAACAGACAGAGACAAACAGAGAAGAAAAAATGCTGTTCAGCTGACCGGTGTCTTGTAGAGGCCTTGTGTTATCTCCGAGTGACTAATAAGCGTTTTAAGAGCTTGTATGAAAGGTGTCTGGCGTGATAGAACTTCGGGGTTTCATGAGCACTGGAAGGACTTTTGAGGTAAAAGGACAAGAGGTTGGCGGATGAAGACGGTAGGAGGGAAGAGTAGTCGTGAGAGAAAAAAAATTAATAAATAAAAAAACTCAAGGTTAGGGATTGAGACATCAAGCTTTTTTTGTTTTCTTTCTTTCGTGTTTTACTTCTTTTATGGTTGTTTTTATTTTTAGTTTATAGACGGGAATGAAGAACCGTCGGAGAGGAAGGAGGAACAAAATGATGGGGGGGGAGGGGAGGGGGGACGGATAGGAAGGAAAACGAGTATCACCCCCCCCCCCCCCACCTCTTCCCTCCTTCCAACTACCCATGCTTCACCCTCACACCCTTCCCCCAACTTACCCTAATCCCTCCCATCACTTCATCCCCCCTCCTCCCCCTCCCCTTCATCCAACCCACGCCCTACCATTCCAGCCTATCGCACCCCCTACCCCTCCCTCCCCCCACCTCCACGCCCATATCTCGCCGTTGATGCATAGCCCACGTGATTAGAAATATGGACCCGTTCATATCACAGTCCGAGGGTTGAACACTCAGTATATACCTCCATTTTTTTATTTTTTTTCCTTCTTTCATTTTGATCGCCTTCTCTCTTTCTCTCTTTTGATCTACTTTTGTGTGTGTGTGTGTCTGGCTTAGTCTCTCTCTCTCTCTCTCTCTCTCTCTCTCTCTCTCTCTCTCTCTCTCTCTCTCTCTCTCTCTCTCTCTCTCTCTCTCTGTCTTTCTCTCTCTATCTTTCTCTTTTTTCTTTCTTTCTCTCTCTTTCTTTTTTTTCTCTCTCTCTCTTTCTCTTTCTCTTTCCCTCTCTCACTCTCTCTCACTCTCTCTGTCTCTCTCTCACTCACTCTTTCAACCCTCGACGTCCGAACCGAGATTGACAGCTCGATAGAAGCAGATGCATTATGATGGATTGAAGACAGCTCGGGACATCGCGCGAGAGACGGAAAGGGGGACATCACAGGCGTCGACCCCTACCCCTACCCCCCCAAACCCCCTCCCTCATACGCCCCCCCACCCCACCCCCACCCCAGAAACAAAAAAATAACATGCCGAAGCAAAACAAACCTTATTCCTCTACGGCGTAAGGTTAAAAGTCTCCGGAACACCTTTTTTTTCTCAAGTCTCAAGCTTCCCTTTACGATATGGAAGAGACCTCGACCCTCGTCTTATCGGCGTTTTGGTATATTACGAGTCATTTATCGAGGTTGGGAGAGAAAGAGAGAGAGAGGGGGGGGGAGTGAGAGAGAGAGAGAGAGAGAGAGAGAGAGAGAGAGAGAGAGAGAGAGAGAGAGAGAGAGAGAGAGAGAGAGAGAGAGAGAGAGAAAGGGAAACACGGTG
>BOPN01000044.1:543281-544948 GCA_017312705.2 Penaeus japonicus
AGGAGAAAGGGTCAAAAGTCTCAAGATCCTTCCAACGTCTTAAAGTGTTGCACAGAACTAATCTCCCTTCCCTTGTTTAGCGAGGAGCACTTCCCCCCCTCCCGCTCCTCCCCCAGAACCCCCCCCCCCCCCCCGTCCCCTTTTCCTCCTGTTCTCCTTTACTTCCTCCATCCACCTTCTTCCACCTATCCTATCCCTCTCGGTCCCTTTCCCCTTCTTCCTATTTATTTTTATTCCCCTTTTCTCTCCCCTATCCAACTCCCTATTCATTCCCGTCTTCACCTTCCGCCATTCCCTAGAGAGAGAGAGAGAGAGAGAGAGAGAGAGAGAGAGAGAGAGAGAGAGAGAGAGAGAGAGAGAGAGAGAGGTATAAAGAGAGACTGATAGATAGATAGACAGATTATTAGAGAGAGAGAGGGAGAGAAAGAGAGAGAAAAAAATTCTTACCTCTTCCCTTGCATTCATAGAGTCTTGCTTGATATGATTGAGCGATGCATTCTGCCTCGTGTCTGAATCTGAAGTTGCATTGCTTCTTCTTCTTCTTCTTCTTCTTCTTCTTCTTTCTCTCTCTCTCTCTCTCTCTCTCTCTCTCTCTCTCTCTCTCTCTCTCTCTCTACCTCGCCTTTTTTCTGTTCTAAGAACCACCACTTAAATCCGACAAATATGATAATAGCACTAATGATTATGATAACGTCATTGATGGCCTATAACTATTTGTACGCTAGTATTTAATTATGATAATGCGGATGATGATAGCATTAATAATGAGACAGAAAATAAGATGTTTTTAGAAAGAAAAAAAAAATACATATAATATTAATCCAAAGGAAAGTACCAGACATACTGTATTCCTTCCGATAAAATAGATCGATTTATTCTCACTCTACTGTTGACCCTCCCCCCCCCCCCCCCCCCCCCCCCCCCCCCCCCCCCCCCCCCCTCCCCCCCCCCCCCCCCCCCCCCCCCCCCCCCCCCCCCCCCCCCCCCCCCCCCCCCCCCCCCCCCCCCCCCCCCCCCCCCCCCCCCCCCCCCCCCCCCCCCCCCCCCCCCCCCCCCCCCCCCCCCCCCCCCCCCCCCCCCCCCCCCCCCCCCCCCCCCCCCCCCCCCCCCCCCCCCCCCCCCCCCCCCCCCCCCCCCCCCCCCCCCCCCCCCCCCCCCCCCCCCCCCCCCCCCCCCCCCCCCCCCCCCCCCCCCCCCCCCCCCCCCCCCCCCCCCCCCCCCCCCCCCCCCCCCCCCCCCCCCCCCCCCCCCCCCCCCCCCCCCCCCCCCCCCCCCCCCCCCCCCCCCCCCCCCCCCCCCCCCCCCCCCCCCCCCCCCCCCCCCCCCCCCCCCCCCCCCCCCCCCCCCCCCCCCCCCCCCCCCCCCCCCCCCCCCCCCCCCCCCCCCCCCCCCCCCCCCCCCCCCCCCCCCCCCCCCCCCCCCCCCCCCCCCCCCCCCCCCCCCCCCCCCCCCCCCCCCCCCCCCCCCCCCCCCCCCCCCCCCCCCCCCCCCCCCCCCCCCCCCCCCCCCCCCCCCCCCCCCCCCCCCCCCCCCCCCCCCCCCCCCCCCCCCCCCCCCCCCCCCCCCCCCCCCCCCCCCCCCCCCCCCCCCCCCCCCCCCCCCCCCCCCCCCCCCCCCCCCCCCCCCCCCCCCCCCCCCCCCCCCCCCCCCCCCCCCCCCCCCCCCCC
>BOPN01000044.1:545878-558378 GCA_017312705.2 Penaeus japonicus
ATCTTTTACATCCTGCGCAAGTCGGGCTTCGTGCGCATAGCCAGTTGTTTTTGTTTTTTTTTCTTCTTCTTCTTCTTTAGCTTCTTATATTTTTCGTCCTTTTCTTCTTTTCTCTCCTTTTCTTCCTTCTTCCTTCTTCTGTTTATTTTTCTTCTTCTTCTTCTTCTTCCTTCTCCTCCCCCCTCTGTCCCCTATCCCCCAATCTTGCTCCTAACAGCCTATTACTTTTTGGCGTGTATTCAATTCTTGCGGTCTGAGGTTGCCTAAAGTGGTTTTAATCATTGCAACGATATCAGAGTGATTCGTGCTCCGGGGATAATCGGAGAGTAGAACGAATAGAGAAGAGAGAGAGAGAGTGAGTGAGAGAGAGAGATAAAACAGATTCGTGATCGAAGACTAATCGAGAAAAAAAACAGAACCCTGGTTATAATCGAAGCGAAAGGAAGATGGAGAGATAGTCCGATAAAAGATAAGAGATGAACAAGGATGATGGATGCACAAGGAGTGGAATGTTAACGGTATTGTAAAGCGGAACAGGTGATAGAAAGGATAAAGAAATAAAATCTAAGAAAAAAAGAAAAAGAAAAAGAAAGAAAAAAAGGAAAAAAGAGAGAGAGAAAAAAAAGAAAAGAAAAGAAATAAAAAAAATATATATATAAATTGTGTAGCAAAAAGTAATGCAATAAAAAGAAAAGAAAAAGATGAACCAGAACTAAAGGAAAGGAAAAACAACAACAAAAAATGAAACAAACAGCAATAAACAAGGTCAAAGCAAAGAATGTAAAAAAAAAAAAAAAAAAAAAAAAAAAAAAAAAAAAAAAAAAAAAAAAAAAAAAAAAAAAAAAAAAAAAAGCCCCACCCCCCACCCCGGCTACTACCCCCTTTCCACTCTACCCCCTCCTCCCAGCCTCCCCTCTATCCAACACCCCACCCTTCCTTGCTCCTCCCATCGCCTTCTCCACCTAATCCTTGCTTCCTTCCTTCCTTCCTTCCTCTCTCTCTTCCTACCCACCCCCTCCTTACTTCTCCTTCTCTCCCCTCTCTCTTTCTTTCTCTCTCTCTCTCTCTCTCTCTCTCTCTCTCTCTCTCTCTCTCTCTCTCTCTCTCTCTCTCTCTCTCTCTCTCTCTCTCTCTCTCTCTCTCTCTTTCTCTCTCTCTCTCCTACCTCCCCCACCCACCCTTCTCCACCCCCTCCCTCCAACCCTCCCTATACCTTTCTCCTACCCGCTACCCACCCCCCCTCCTACCCGCTACTCATCCATCCCCCTCCCTACCTATCTGTCCTTCCATCCCCCTCTCTCTGTGGCTCCTCCCCACCCACCCCCACCCTTCCTTCCATCCTTCTCCCGCCTCCCTCTCCACCCCCACCCTTCCTGCATCCTTTGGCTCATCCCCACCCATCCCCACCCTTCCTTCCATCCCCCTCCCGCCTCCCCACCCACCCCCACCCTTCCTCCTTCCTTCGGCGCCTCCTTCACAAAGAAGCGTGCGCGCGCGAGAGAGAGAGAGAGAAAGAGAGAGAGAGAGAGAGTAAATTTCCGCCAAACATTGTTCTTTAATAAGCAATATAAATGCAAATTAAACAAGAATCCCCGAGCCCTTAAGCTGGAGTAATTGGTTCGAGCGGGAAAGGCAATGCGATGGTGTGTGCTTCGAAATTGTTTTGTGTGGGATTTTGGGGTTGTTTGTAAAGTGTAAAGCGGGTGGTGGGGGTGGGGGTGGGGTGGGGGTGGGGGTAGAAGTGTGGGGGGGAGGGAGAGGAAGAGAGGACAAGGAGTTGTGTGAGAGGGAGGAAGGCCGGAGGGAAGGGGAGGGCGAAGGAGGGAGGAAAAGGGAAAGAAAGAGTTAGGGAGAGGGAGAGAGAGAGAGAGAGAGAGAGAGAGAGAGAGAGAGAGAGAGAGAGAGAGAGAGAGAGAGAGAGAGAGAGAGAGAGAGAGGTAGAGGGAGAAAAAAAAGGGGGGGAGGAGGGGTACGACAAGAGATAGACGGACGGACGGACAGACAGACCAAAAGAGACATAGAGAACGAGAGAGAGAGAGAGATCCAAAGATAAGCACAACCAGGGAGAGCGAGAAAAAAAAATAGTTTCTTTTATTCTTTACAAAAATAGTTAAAAAAAAGACAAATATATCCCAGCGTTCCTTCTAACAACCGAGAGCGCGCGCCATAGGACGAAGCGACCTCCACTTTCCCTTACGGTCTCGCTGTGGTTTATGTGATTCTAATTGCGAGAAATTGGCTAAAATTCTACTCTTTCCTCGACGACCGGACAAGCAAGCGTCGTTTTATGCCGCGTAATTGTTGCTTGTCATCTCGCCGAGGCAGATACGCCATGTGCTGGCCCAGCATCCGTTACGTGTGTATGTGGATTTTTTTTTTTTTTTTTCTTTTTCTTCTTTTAAGATATGATCTGTGAGTGAGCTGTGTGTGTGTGTGTGTTTGTGTGTTGTATGTGTTGTGTGTGTGTGTGTGTGATTTTTGAAGCCGTTGCGAAATATCAATCTATATATCTCTCCCTCCTTCTCCCCTCTCACTCCCTATTCCTCCCTCCCTCTCCCTCTCTGTATCCATCCCTCTCCCTCTCTGTCTCCCTCTCCCTCTCTCTCCCTCTTCCTCAGCCCTTTGATACGAAACACTTCACGAGACCTAGATAAATGAACCGGCGCCAGTATTAGCCCCAACCCAGATGTGATACCTATAATATCCAACATCAACCTGTATTAAACTGCGCAAATCGACTTCATCCTTATCAAAAAACCCGTCCATGATGCTCGCATATTTTTTGTGCCACTTTTTTTACTTCTCTTTTCTTTTCTTCTCTTTTCTTTTCTTTTCTTTCCTTTCCTTCAATTCGACCGCCTTCCTCCTCCACGGATGGAAGGAAAAGGTGGGCGTATCGCTGATTTATCTGTTGCAATAAAAAAAAGACAGGTCCTGCGCTCGGAAAAGACGAAGAAGAAGAAGAAGAAGAAGAGGAAGGAGAAAAAGAGATTTTACGGGCGATCGCTGGACTGAAGCGTGGCAGACTGTCTGTAGCGGTCATGGTCCACTAACCCTCCTTCCTTTATCCCTCCTTTTCCCCTATCTTCATATCATCCCCCTTTACCTCTCACTCCTTCTTTCGTTTCCTTGTATGTTCCCCTTACCCTGTCTCTCTTTCTTTCTTTCTTTCTCTATTTCTCTCTATTTCTCTCTCTCTCTCTCTCTCTCTCTCTCTCTCTCTCTCTCTCTCTCTTTGTCCCTCTACCTCTCTACCTCGCTGCCTCTCTACCTCTTCTATTCTACCTATTCCATGTTCACTTTTGTTTCTCCTAACCCCCCCCCCATCATTTCTCATCCCCAAACTCTTTGCCTCCATCCTTCGTATATTTACTCGCCTTTTCTCTATCCTCAACTTCTTTTCCTCCCTTCTACCTTCCCTTCCGCCTAATCCCCTTCTTCATCTACCCCTTCCATTCTCTCGGTCCAATGACTCATGTGTAAATCTGAGTCACTGACCAACACCAATTCACTCAACATTTTCTTTTGTTTCTTTCTAAACTTCAACTTCTTCAAGGACCTTTGTCGTTGTTTGTGAGTCACCTTATTATTCTACTTATGTCTCACTGAGTCACAGGTTCAGTTGATGTGACTCACTGACTTATAAAAGTCGCTTGTAAGATCTGACTCGTCACTGTCTGACTCAAGGTTCAGACTCGGCTCTCTGCAAGATGAAGTTGACACTGAACCATTTTTCAGATTCATATCTGTTTTGGCGCTATTTGTTTTTGTGTTTTTTTCGTTCTGTTCTGTATATCTTTTATACCCTTGCTCTCTCTCTCTCTCTCTCTTTATCTCTCTCTCTCTCTCTCTCTCTCTCTCTCTCTCTCTCTCTCTCTCTCTCTCTCTCTCTCTCTCTCTCTCTCTCTCTCTCTCTCTCTCTCTCTCTCTCTCTCTCTCTCACTCTTTCTCTCTCTCTATCTCTTTCTCTCTCTTTCTCTCTCTTTTAATATCACATTTTCCGGATGCAATTCTGAATTTTAATTTGTGTGCATCTTAACGTTTTCTTGCTCCGAAAACTCCGTCTTGAAGGATGGAACACACATCCATCCTGTACTATCACATAATACTCCAAATGACATATAATGTATAAAGTAAAAGTATCCTTAGCAAGTTTTCCACTACACAGAAACGATGGAGAAAAAATAATTCACTGGATTCGAGAAAGAGTGAAAGAGTGAAAGACTGAGTGATCAACACGATCTTAAATGGCCCAGCAAGTAACAATTATGACTTCGGGAGACTCTCTCTTAAGAAACCGTCGACATGAAAGTAAGACCATTTTTTGAAAAGAGAAGGGAAAAAAAAGAAAAAAAGAAAAGAACGCAACATTAACCTGTTCTGGAAGACTAAATCGGAACGGAAGAACGAGAGCGGAATCGCCTTCAACAGCGCGTGGCATATAAAAGACTCGACTTGAGGGAAGAAGATCCCGCCATTGTTCAGAGCCAAATGAAACCTCGAAGAAACATGGCGCCGACTCGCCCGCGAAGAATCCAATCGGGCGGCGATGGGCGGGGAAACGAGAGCGGAGATCGGCCCTTAAAGTATCAATTATAAGCACAGAAGAAGACGACGGTATTGTTCGATCCACACACCCTAGCCCCTCGACGCCTTTGGACAAGAAACGTGACGCCATTTTGAAAAAAAAGAAAAAAAGGAAATACACACGGAAAAGGCAGAAGTGAAATGAATCTTCTTGTTCGAGATTGGTATCGAAGCTTTAAAAGTTTCGGTTCCAGAGACATAAACTCGCTTTTCTGAGATTTATCGTTAATAAAACGGGGTTATCAAGTTGTCATATCAACACCTAAACTTCGGTTCCAACTGTTAGATTTATTGGATTATCTACAGAGATGTCTTTGATATGAGAAAAAAGGTAAAAGAAAGAAGGAAAAATAAAATAAATAATACAAGATATCAACCGTTCAAAACAAGAACAACAAAACACCGAAAACAATAAACAAAGTCATAGAACCATATTCGGACAACCGTTTAGCGTTTTTTTTTCTTCTTCTTTCTTTCTTATTATTATATTCTTTCTGATATCTAAACAAAAAACTAGTTTAGACCACAACTAACTTGGCAGATGTTCAGGGGTTCGAGACATCACAGAGTATCAATGTCACCTGCTTTGTCCTGTCTTTACTGAATCCATTTTAGTTATCTGCACTTTAAAACCAGGGTCATGTGTCTGGCTGTGTGAGTGTGTGTGTGTGTGTGTGTGTGTGTGTGCGTGCGTGTGTGTGTGTGTGTGTGTGTGAATTTGTCTGTATGTGTCTGTGTGTGAGTGTATGTGAATTTGTCTGTGTGTTTATGTGAATTTGTCTGTATGTGTCTGTGTGTGAGTGTGTGTGAATTTGCTTGTATGTGTGTGTGTGTGTGTACGTGTGTTTGCACTAATAACTAAAATCTACGGTCGTATTTCATAGGTCATCTTAGGTCAATCATAGCCATTCTTCTTACTTCCCTTGCTGTTCCTTCCATTGTTGTTCGAGTCGTCTCATAACTTTTAATTTCTTATTGTATCATCCTCAGATTTATTTAGTTTAGTTTCTTATTTACATGTTTATTTATCTATAATATCTTTAGAGGTCTCTCCTAACGTCATGAGTAGCCTTGTACATATATACATATATTTCTTCTATGTTACAAAAAAAAAAAAAAAAAAAAAAAAAAAAAAAAAAAAAAAAAAAAAAAAAAAAAAAAAAAGTTAGCTAAGTTCATGGCATTGGGCCTTTGTTGACAAACTCGTTGATAAAAGAATAGGAAGAACCAGCGTCGGTAAGAACAAAAATATAACGGATTTTTAGCGTTTATTGTGTTCTTGAAAGCATTGTGTGTCCAAATTCCAACACACTTCCATACTAATTATTTACTTTCCTTCTTTCTTTCTTTCATTCTCTTTCTCTATCTATATATCTATTTATCTCTATCTATCTTTCTTTCTTTCTTTATCTCTGTCTTTGTTTCTCTCTTTCTCTCTGTCTCCCTCTCTCTCTCTCTCTCTCTTTCTCTCTCTCTCTCTCTCTCTTTTCTCTCTCTCTCTCTCTCTTTCTCTCTCTCTTTCTCTCTCTCTCTCTCTCTCTCTCTCTCTCTCTCTCTCTCTCTCTCTCTCTCTCTCTCTCTCTCTCTCTCTCTCTCTCTCTCTCTCTCTCTCTCTCTCTTTCTCTCTCTCTCTCTCTATTTCTCTCTCTTTGTAACTCAATCTCCTATGTTACATGTAAGGAGAGCCACATTATAAAAAACTTACGGATTACAATAAACTGGATCAAGTGATGTCCTATCTGTTAGATCAAGACGAGGGGGGAAGGGGGGAGGGGGGAGGGGGAGGGTTCTTACAGTCTGGCAGGTCATACACGTTCTTTAGGAGGGGGGGGGGGGGAGGAGATATGAGGGGGGAAGTGGGTGGAAGGGGATGCTAGCAACTCTTCTCCCCCTCCTCCCACTTAGTCTCCCTAGTCCTCCCCCTTCCCTTCCCCTCCCCCTTTTTCTATCCCCCCCTCCTCTTCCCTTCGCTTCCCCTCTCTTCATCCTTCTCCAAGGGATTTTATAGACTCGGCGGGTGGTATCTGCTTTAAGGAGGAGGGAGTGGTACTTCTTCTTCTCCTTCCTCTTCTTCCTTTTCTTCTTCCTATTCCCTCTTCTCCTCGCCTTCTTCTTCCTATTTTTTTTCTCTGATTATCTCTTTCTCTCTAACTCTAACTCTCTCTCTCTCTCTATCTATCTGTCTATCTATCTCTGTCTCTCCCCGTCTCTCTCTCTCTCTCTCTCTCTCTCTCTCTCTCTCTCTCTCTCTCTCTCTCTCTCTCTCTCTCTCTCTCTCTCTCTTTCTCAACCTGCCTGTCTAAATAAGCACACATTCACACTCGGAAACACACGTATTCGTATTCCGATGCGGTCATGTAAGCACTTGTTGAGGTAGGCCCAAACACCTTCACTCACCAGACCTTGACAGGAACTAATGACTCCTAATGCCAGGTTTTTGACAAGCCTAAAATAATGGAAATCTGGTGTCCACCGAGTATGACGTTCATTGGGTGCGTGGAGTTTCTCAGGTTCTCTCTCTCTCTCTCTCTCTCTCTCTCTCTCTATCTATCTATCTATCTCTATCTCCATCTCTCTCTCTCTTTCTGTGTGTGTGTGTGTGCGTGTGTGTGTTTCTCTCTATTCATCATTGTTCCTCTACGCTTTTCTATTTATATATCTCTCTGTTTCTCTCTCTCTCTCTATCTCTCTCTCTCCCCCCCCCCCCTCTCTCTCTCTCTCCCCTCTCTCTAACTCTAACTCTAACTCTCTCTCTATCTTTATTGAGTTATCATATCAACCACACCCCCAAAACCTACTCAAGTGAACGCACACCTGAACACAAATCACACACACACACTTCAACCCTTTAACCAAATAACACAGTTTCGTATCACCGACCCAAACACTCGTAGATTCATGAGTGAGACGCCGACCTCGATTGCACACGTTGTTTCCATTTCAACATAATCAAAAGAATGTTTATAAAGAGTGTATTGTCATGAGCGATGAACGTCCATTGGAGCTGAAAAAAGAGATATAAATTATAGACCTTTTTTTTTTTTTTTTTTTTTGGAATTTATGGTACTATATTTCATGTCTCTGCGTGTATCATTATTGCATCACGAGAGACTGAGAGAGGAAGAGAGATTCGTTGGGAGAAATGAACCAAGGAGAATTATCAATCTCTGTCTTATGTCTTGTCTTTCTTTCCATCTTCTTCGTTTCTTTTATCTGTACTTTTTTCATCTGTTCTTTTTTACTTTTTTTCCGTTATTACAACCTTTTATCCTTTTTTCTCTCGTTTATTCATCTTCCAATTCGTTTTTTCTCTCTTGTCCCTGTCTGCCCCTCTTTTTCTCTCTTTTTCTCCCTAATTTCCCTTCTTTTTCATTATTCTTATTCATAGGTCCTGCTCCCCCTTTCCCCCTCCTTTTCCCTTTGCTTTCCCCCCCTTTCCTCCCCACGCCCCGTTCCCTTTCACCCTTTTCCCTTTTCTCCCATGTTCTTCTGTCTCTCCTCTTCTCCTTTCCCTCTCCCCTACTCTCCTTTTCCCTCTCCCCCCCCCCATCCCTACCCCTCCCCATCCACTCTTCTTCCTTTACCTGTCTCCCACCTGCTTGGCTCAATGATGTATTGTGGTCAGATAAGATTAGATATTCAATTAATTACCCATCCCGACCCTGTAAATCAAACCGCTAATGGCTGTGTTGGTTTACCTCTCTCCCTTTTTTTTTTTTTTTTTTTTTTTTTTTTTTTTTATTACGAAACTCATCCTTCGATTTTCGGTTCGAAAGAACAGAGTAAAACCAATATTTTAATTCTTCTTGCTTCCTCTTTTATTTGACTCCTTCTTTGTCTCCTTCGCATCAGGGATTTTCATTCTCACTACACTATTGGTCACTGCATCATCTCCAATCCAAACACACAAAGCAATCAGAAGTCGATATCAATCTAACGGCAACATCTGAGCAAGTGCAAAAATCCCTTTCTTTAAGGTTCTGTGGTCGGTTGGTTCTCTATCGTCGGGCGAGCTAAAATGACCTCTATAGCCTCCCTTTCTAAGCCCGATAATCGTGCCATATATGAGAGCATTAGGCGCCTCCAAGACCATGCTAACAGTAATGGTGATTGTAATAATGATTGCAACAATAGCTACTGTAAAAGGTGTTCGCTGTGGAAGCTGTTGGGAAGCGGATGTTTGTCTCTCGGGGCTTCCCTCGAGGAGTTGGTTGGTTGGAAGTGAATTTGGAGGTTGTTAGAAGCGGATTAGCGGGCTGGTGGAAAGGGTATCGGAACAAGGTTGGAAGGGGATTAGCAGATTGTTGGCAAGGGATTGGAAAATTGTTGGAAAGGGATTGGAAAATTGTTGGAGAGGGAGAAGTGGTTTGTTGGAAAGGGAGTTAATTAATGGATGTTGGAAGGAATATAGAAGAACGTTGGCAGGGGTTTGTTGGAAGAGGAGTCGACAGGTGTTAGAAGGGGAATAAGAAGATGCTGGAAGTGAATTATACAAATATCATAACTGGATTTAGATTGAATTATAATTAATTGCACTGTGCAGTAACTGGATTATATATGGATTAAGGAACTGTACTTGATTTTCATGTATCTTTTATTTCAGGCAATATTAGTGCTCCTTCCATCATTATTTTAAGTATATCATTTATCAAAGAATTACAGAAATGATACAAACACGGAATACCAAAATGACAGTTATAATTTGTTCAATTACATCTCTGCATTTATGTAAAAAGAGACTTAAAAGCTCTTACAAAAGAAGAGCTGTTATTGTTTTGTTGTTGTTAATGCATTTTGCACCCAGGTAATCATTTACAGCTGGCATTTTCTTATTATTTTTTTCTTTTATTTCAGGTAAGTAATGAGGCTCCGCGAAGCAGCTAATTCGTCAGAGAGGTAATGTGTGTAAGTAGTTAGAAGGAGAGAGAGAGGGAGGAAGGGAGAGAGAGAGAGAGAGAGAGAGAGAGAGAGAGAGAGAGAGAGAGAGAGAGAGAGAGAGAAAGAGAGAGAGAGAGCAAGAAAAGAGAGAAGAGCGACAGAAAAAAAAAATCACCACGAGAATCTGCCCCCCACCCCCCAGCCCCGGCCCGAATTAACACGTCCCTGTCCCGATAACATTAATTCCCCTTGAGAGATTTGACGTCGTTCTCAATATTTAAGAAGTCGTGGAGCAAGCCCATCCCATTGGGAAAGGCCATAAAAGAGAGACATTTATAGACCAACATAGAGGACTTTTTTATCTCTCAAAGCTGAAGGTGTAATAAAAACACAAAGTATTTTACTTTTTTTTTTTAACTAACTATACAAAGATTTGTGTCTTTTTTTCCCTTCACCCTCTGTGTCTCTCTGTCTCTTTATGTCTGTGTATGCCTGTCTGTTGGTTCATCTGTGTTTCTTTTTTTTCTTTTTCTCTTTGTATCTATCTATCTATCTCTATCTCCTTTTTTTCTCTCTCTCTTTCTCTCTCTCTCTCTCTCTCTCTCTCTCGTTTTCTATTTCTATTTCTCACTCGCATTTGCTCCCACTCCCCCTCGCCCCTTCTCTCTTTCTCTCTCTCTCGCTCTCTATCTTCTCTCTCTGTCATTCTCTCTCTCTCTCTCGTTTTCTCTTTCTATTTCTCCCTCGCTCTTGCTCCAACTCCCCCGCCCCTTCTCTCTCTCTCTCTCTATCTCTCGCTCCAAATCCTACTCTCTCTCCCTCCCTCCCTCCCTCCCTATCTCCCCCCCTCTCCCTCCCTCCCCCTCTCTCTCTTCTCTCCATGCACAGAGCGAATCGTAACCTTTACTCAATAGTTTCACTCGTTCGAAACAAGAGTTATGACTCATTCAAATGTATATGTGAATCTACAGTGATAATCTTACAGACGCAAGGAGTTATGAAGCAGTCTCGAACTCTGACTACTGTACAAGTGTCAGAGGTTTCATTGGGGAAAAGAATTTACGTCGTGCTTTGGATGTGTGTGGGAGTGGGGGTGGGGGTGGGGTGGGGGTTGGGGGAGGTTAGGATTTTCTTTCTTTTTTTTCTTTCTTTTTTTTTCCTTTGTCTGTGTCTGTTTCTAGGTTTCTCTGTGTGTCTCTGTCTTTGTTTGTCTCTCTATTTCTGTGTTTCTGTCTATTTCTCTCTCTCTCTTTCTCTCTCTCTATCTATCTATCTTTCTATCTATCTATCTTTCTACATATTTATCTGTCTATCTATCTATCTATCTCTTTCTCTCTTTGCCTCTACCTTCTTTCCCTTTCCCTCTCCCTCTCCCTCTCCCTCTCTCTCTCCCTCTCCCTCTCTCTCCTCCCTTCTGCGAGCATTCCTATTTAGACAAGGGTTGCTTATCTTTACAGTCTATCGGCGAGTGATTCTTTAAGCGTTATCTGTATAAGAAGACGTTGATTCCGGAGTGTGCCAATTTGTATATTTTTCAATCGCTTGATCTGATAAGAGACTCGGGTTTATGTAGAAAGGATGTTGTTGTTGTTGTTTGTTGTCGTTTTCTTTTCTTTTTTTTTTGTGGGGGGGGGGTCGGTTAGGCATTTGACCTTGATGCTTATCAGAAAATCTGTGGTACGAGTATTATGGACATTGGATGAAAGGACGAGGGAGAAAGATAGAATAGTAATAATGATAGCAATGATAACAGTTCTAGTAAAGTAATAATCATACTGATAATAACCATAATAACAGTCATAACAGTATTTTTAAAATAATAATAAGAAGAACAGGAAGAAGAAAAATAAATCACAATAACAACAATAGCAATATTAATAACAATAATAACAATAACGGAATACACAACAGCATCAAAACAACACCGCCAAAAGCACAAACAATTTTCTTCAAAGGAGAAAATTCATGGGCGTATTTTGTCAAGAGTATTTTCCTCGTTGACACATCGACTTTCTCTTCTAATAACACAGGTCAACTCTAATCAAAAAGGGGGGGAGGGGGGAGGGGGCTAGAGAAGGTATAGGTAGGGGGAGGGGGCTAGAGAAGGTGTAGCTAGGGGGAGGGAAAGGGAGGGGAAGGGGGGGAGTCTGGGAGAGGGTGAAGCTAAGGGGAGGGGAAGGGGATGGGGGTGGGTGTCTGGGAGAGGGTGTAGCTAGGGGGAGGGGAGGGGAAGGGGAGCTAGGTGTAGTGGGGAGGGGGGCGGTGAAGATACTCCACGCGTGTGACATATAACGTTGTGATTAGATCTCATAACATCTATTATTAGCTCTCTGGACTCTTAAGTAATAGCTCTTTAGCTTTTAGGACTAATACCATTAAAGAAAATGTATAAATAAATAATAAGTGAAATTCGGTAGCATTGTTGTTACTCATATTTCTTCTTTTCTTTCCTTTCCACCTCATTCTATTTTCTGAATCTTTAGGTATTATTACCTTGCTTTTATTTAGGTGCCAATTTTTCCTTCAAAAAGATACATGGATTGAATTTGAACGATTTATTATCATTACCTCATTTAATTTACTTTTCAACGAGAGGGGATGTGCGTCCTACTAACCCCTTTCTCATTTAATCGCGTCTTTAATCGATAGTTTTATGTCTTGGATCCAACTGAGTCTGTTAACTGGCCCTTTGTGTGTGTGCGTATTTTTTTTTTTTTTTTTATGTATTTTCCTTTTTTTTCCTCTCTTTTTTGGTGATGATGTTTGTATTTTTGTTTTTGTCGTTCTTCTCTTCTTCTTCTTTTTTTATTTTTCTTCTTCTTCTTCATCAACTTCTTCTTCTGCTTCTTCTTTCTCCTCCTTTTCTTCCACTTCCTTTTCTTCTTCCTCCCCCTCCCTCTCATCCTCATAGACAGTACCCTTAGAACCAAGACAAAGGTACCCAACACCCTTCGAAAAAAAATCATAAAAAAAACGAAAAAAAGTTAAATTAAATTAAACAAGAAAAAAAACCCATCGTGTATACATAGCTCTGG
>BOPN01000044.1:563378-583378 GCA_017312705.2 Penaeus japonicus
TTAGTGAGTGGCTTAGAGCGTGAGTGAGTGAGTTAGTGAGTGGGTTAGAGCGTGAGTGAGTTAGTGCGTGAGATAGAGAAGACAGAGAGAAATAAAAAGAAAGAAAGAGAGAACAGAAAGCTAAAGGAGAAAGATAGACAGAGAGAGAGAAAAGAGAATCAAAGAAGAGGAAAAGGAACGTGCCACAGCCGAAGGAAGGGAGAGAGGGAGGGTGGATGTTGAATGGAAGAGCCACTCCTAATCACAGGGCCATTATCATCCTCACATCTTCATGGATCATTTATCTTTCCGTGTTTGTATGTTTTGTTTGTTTTGGGTTCCTTGTCATCCAAACGTCCTTCTAAAAGGGAGTCACTCGCTCTTATATCCGAACACGAACCGAAGCCTCGAAACATATCAAAGGAACGGTTAAATTGATTCGTTTTATTAAAGCCACTTTCCTTTTTTCAACTCTTTCCGTCTTTTTCTATTTCTTTTTTACGATAAATTTCGACTTCCTGTTTATACTTAAAGCGTTTCTTTGTCATGTGTATGTGATGGGTCGCTAAGGTCAAAGAGCTCCTCGACAAATGAAAGATTGTTCTAGAATCGTTAGTGATGTTCATTGATCTTCGGTTATTGTTCAAACTTGTTCTCTTTCCCTCTCTATCTCATAAATCACAACTACAAAGAGGTGTGTATACTCTCTCTCTCTCTCTTTCTCTCTCTCTCTCTCTATCTCTCTATCTATATATATATACACATATATACATATATATATACATATACATATATTAATCTATATATATATATACATACATATTAACATAGAGAGAAAGAGAGAAAGAGCGAGAGATAGAGATAGAGAGAGAGAGAGAGAGAGAGAGAGAGAGAGAGAGAGAGAGAGAGAGAGAGAGAGAGAGAGAGAGAGAGAGAGAGAGAGAGAGAGAGAGAGAGAGAGAGAGAGAGAGAGAGAGAGAGAGAGAGAAAGAGAGAGAGAGAGAGAGAGAGAGAATAAGAGAAAGAGCGAGAGCGAGAGAGGTCGAAATAAAGCCCCTAAGTGAAACATGAAAACACATTAAACAGATTCCTGCTGACGACGACCTGACATGGCCCGCTCTGGCCCTCTCGTGAACCTTCCAATTTGCATGCCATTTTCATATTTGCACGTGAGGGGGGAGGGGGAGGGGGCAGGGGGGAGTCTAATTACATTAGGCCTTAATTTGGTAATGGCACGTAGATAGCTGACCCGTAATTAGAAATAGCAGATGCGTGCGACTATAGGGAATGATGTAACATTAATTAGTGCAAAAGAGAGACCCATCTGGTAACTAGGGTGGGGGGTAGGGGAGGGTAGCTGGGAGGTGGGAGGGGGGGGGGTTATTATACACACTTAATTCCTTCGTTATACAGTGGAAAAAGGGAAATGATGTCCTTGTTTGTTTTGTTTATTAGGGTTGTAATTATGGGAGAGGTCATTTCGTCATTATGATGGTCGTTGGCTTTGTCTATACTTATTAGTCTTATTATTTTGGGGTATTTTCATTACTTTCATTACGAATTATGATAAATGTATCATTCCAAACGCTCTTGTATCAATTATTTTTTGCTTTTTAAATCAAATTTCAAATGCACATTCAGTTTGTCTTCCTCCCCGTAAAAAGATTGTAAAAAAAAAAAAAAAAAATCTTACGGTATTTTTTTTTTTTTTTTTTTTTTTTTTTTTTTTGCCTCATGAGGTGATATTCATAGTTAATGTGTGTATATATGTGGGTGTGTATATGTGTGTACGTCTGTGTATGTGTGGGGAGGTGCATAGGTGCATACTTACATGTGTAAGTATATATGGGCGTGGATCCGTGTGTTCGTGCAATACTTACACGGAACAGCATAATTTAGAGCCCATATTTACATCACGTATAAGTTCCTGCCACCCTTCTCTCTCCCTCCCTCCCTCCCTCCCTCCTCCCTTGCATTAAGCCACGCCCTCTACGCCCTCCCCCTTCCCCTTCCCCCCCTCCCCCCTAAAGTCAACGCAGTAATAGCTACCTGCGGTGTGATGCCGCTAATAACAAATTTGAGTTTGTTGTTAAAAACTGTTAACTCACTCCGTGTTGCTTGTGTGGGAGAAGGGATAGAGGGGAGGGGAGAGGAGGGAGAGGAGAGAGAGGGAGGGTGGGAGTGAAGGAGAGTGGGAGGGAGGGAGGGGGGAGGGGGGAGGGAGGGAGAGAGGGAGAGAGGGAGAGAGAGAGAGAGAGAGAGAGAGAGATGCATTTCCATAAACCTATTTCATAACGCAGAATACATTCAGTGAAATAGACATAATATATCTCCTCAAGGAAACTGAAATATGAACATGCTGAGAAAGGAGGGAGGGAGAGAGCTGTGTATATATCATTATTCCTAGACTGATTAATGCATATCTATACAAATACACACAAGTAATTCCTTATGTACAGTATTTACTAATAGTCTCTAGACTCCAATTACCCCTTTAGCGTACACGCACACACACATATAAACACACACACACACACACACACACACACACACACACACACACACACACACACACACACACACACACACACACACACACACACACACAAACACAAACACACACACACAAACAAACACAAATACACACACGCACACACAAACAAACACACACAAACAAACAAACAAACACACAAACACAAAACACATAAACAAACAACACTACCACTTACAACCCCTTCTCCCTGACCTCAAGACTGCACCAAGAAAAGTTTCTCGAGTTAGTCTACCTCTGGGTGGGCTTAGGTGGGCACAGGTGGGCAATGGTGAGCACCAGTGGGCGCCTGGTATGTTGTTAATGATATATTAGCGATGCAAGACAAACTTTCCTTTTAGAGAAGCATTTATCATGCCAGCTGATTATGAGGTCGTTTGGCTTGTTTGATATTTAGAGTGTATGGGAGAGGCTGGTGTGCTATTATTCATCATATTAACCACCCATGGCCGTGTGTGTGTGCGTGTGTCTGTGTCCGTGTTGTGTGTGTGTGTGTGTGTGTGTGTGTGTGTGTGTGTGTGTGTGTGTGTGTGTGTGTGTGTGTGTGTGTGTGTTTATGGTGTTTTGTTGTTTCATTATCATAGTAGTAGATTTACCGGTTTATGTGTGTGTGTTTTTGTTTATCTATGCAATAAATAATGAAAAATAAGTATATTCGATGTATGTAGCGATATATATCATATACATATATACACTAATACAATAAATTGATCGAGATACGCATACGGACAAGAAGAGAGAGAGGGAGAGAGAGAGAGAGAAAGAAAGAGAAAGAGAGAGATAGAGGCAGAGACAGAGACAGAGAAAGAGACAGACAGACAGACAAAGAGAAACATAGAAAAACAGAGAGAGAGAGACCAAAAGGAGAGAAAAGGGAAGGAGTCAAAAGGCACGGAGAGTCGGAACCCACACGCTTACCATTGGATCTTATTTATCATCACCCCGGGACGCACGACGGAGACTGATCACCTAATGCCCTCCATCTCGCATAGGTACCGAGTCTCCCTTTCGCATTACGCTGTGAAGGATACGCACGCTCTCGAAACACACTGTTACCATTGCCTAGGACCGCAGCACACGGAGGGCGCCTTTGGATCTTTCACAATGACCTTTCTGTGTGTAGGTCTTTGGCTATTCTTGTTGTTTTTTTCGTGTTTGTTTGGGTGTTTGTGTTTGGGTGCATGTTTGTGTTTGGGTGCGTGTTTGTGTGTGTATGTGTGTGTATGTGTGTGTGTGTTTGTGTTTGTGTGTGTGTGTGTGTGTGTTTGTGTTTGTGTGTATGTTTATGTGTGTGGACATAAATACATATTCACTCATGCGTATGTACAGGCATTATCTCAACTTACACCAAATCCTCCTGAATAAAACGAAAACAAAAGAAGCATCCAAAACGCACATCAAATAACAAAAACAACAACAACAAAAAAAAACGCCACCATGTTGCCGGTTCTCGCGAGCAACAATAACAAAAGACCCTGCAACTAAAACGCACCATCATTACTGCACCCAACACACCTCCAGCGCCACTAACACCGACGCAAAATACCTAGAGAAGGAAAGAAGGGGAAAAAAACCCACTGCCAACAGCATTAACAACATTAGCTTCTCCTTGGTCGCCAGCCATAACAAATGACAACACTTAGCTTCTGTCACAGCTGACTGTCCGCTTCCAGAGAGCTTGAATTAACTTCTGTATTTTTGTTGTTGTTGTTTTTTTTTCCACTGTGTATTTGGATATTTTATTTCTCGTTTTTCTTTTCTTCTGATATATTTTTTTCCTATATTACTGACTTTTATGATTTGTTGGATTTGTCTGTGTTTTTTATTCATATTGTTAAAATGTTTTTCTTTTTTTTCTTTTTTTAGAAAAATGTGCTCAGTTTTTCCATCCTTTCTTTTCTGAAGAGCTGTACGAATATTTTCATATAACAATCATTTTCTTTCGTATTCTCTCTTTCTCCCTTTCTCCCTCCCACACTCCCTCCCTCTCCCTCTCTCTCTCGCTCTCCCTCACTCTCGCTCTCTCTCTCTCTCTCTCTCTCTCTCTCTCCCTCTCTCTCTCTCTCTCTCTCTCTCTCTCTCTCTCTCTCTCTCTCTCTCTATATATATATATATATATATATATATATATATATATATATATATATATACATCCCCCATGCACCTTCTCTCCCTCACAGTACAAAATAGACTGAACCTAACCCCTCCCCCCCTCGAAAAAATGAGACAAAAACTATCCACCCGAGGTCTAAAAAGCCTTCTCAAGATGTATCAAGGATGCCCCCTGACTCAGCGGTCTCGAGTGATGGTCCAAGACTCGTTTTATAGAAGCGAGAGTTAAGTGTAACGAGGCTCGAGGGAATAGCTTGTATTTTTTTTTTTTTTTTTTTTTTTTTTAATGCTTTGTCTTTTCTTATTTTTTTGTCTTATTATCGATTTTATTTTTGATCTTATTTGGTGCTCTCAGGGTGCTTTCCTTGTCTGATTGTTTACTTTTTTTTTGTCTGTCTCTTTGTTGGTCTCTTTATATATATATATATATATTTTTTTTTCTTTCTTTCTCTCCTTTGCACACATAATCCTACTCTCGGACTCCACTCCTCCATAACAAGATAAACAATAAATAAGTAAAGAAATAAGATAAAAGTCTGCCACAGATAAAAATTATCCCCCTCCCTTTGAGAGAGAGAGAGAGAGAGAGAAGACTAATGGAAAAACAGACCAAAAAAAGAAAGAAAAAAAGAAAAAAGAACATCCCTCACTAAGTTCAACAACCACCAAAAAAGGAACATCCAAAGATTCGAATCAGAGGAGAAGATTCGGATTCGATAGATTCGAATCACAATCAAACCCCAGCGAAGCATAAATGTCTCAGTCTCCCCTTTTTTTCACGACGTCACAATAAGAAGTTGATAGGTGTTTTGAATCGCGCTATTGAGCTCTGTCAACAGTTTGTGTGGGTGCCATTGTGTGCTCGTTGCATTTCCACGGGCGTGAAAGGGTCTTTGATATTGTTTGATATATATGAATGTCCGCCGTCAATAGCGAAGGGGCTAGATTTTTTTTTTCGCTCTCCCTTTCACTCTCTTTCTCTCTTTCTCTCTCTTTCTCTGTCAGTATCCCCCTTCTCTCTCTCTCTCTCTCTCTCTCTCTCTCTCTCTCTCTCTCTCTCTCTCTCTCTCTCTCTCTCTCTCTCTCTCTCTCTCTCTCTCGCTCTCTCTCTCTTTCTTTCTCTCTCTCTGATAATCCGGGTATGAAAGAATATCCAAATAACTTCATGAATATCTACTGTCATTTCTCTATTTTGTTGAGTACACAAGAGAAAAAAAAAAAAAAACTAGGATAAGTGTGATATTATTGTCATAAATATTGACTGATCATTCTTTAAGCCAAGCCAAACCAAGATTTTTTTTCCATGACTTGTCGTCACTGTTGCATTCTCTTAGACTCGCCATGTCTGAATCCGGGCGTGGGATGAGAGACAGAGAAGGAGGAGGAGGAGGAGGAAGAAGAGAGGAAGAGAGAGGAAAAGGCGATGGATGGTTTGGATTTGCATATATGCTAGTGTTTTATTTATTTTTTCTTCTGCTTCTTCTTTTTATGTCTTCTCTATCCTGTGTGTAGAAACTTTACATTTACAAGTATAATACCGTTTATATATATGGAATGACGAGAAAGTGTGAGTAAGAGAGAGAAAGAGAGGGAGAGAGAGAGAGAGAGACAGACAGACAGACAGAAGACAGAGACACAGAGACAGAGAGAGAAAGAGAGAGATGTCACAAACCCATGAAAATTATCAAGAAGTATCAAGAAGAGTAATATTAATTTAAAAACCCAAAATTGAACTCAAAAAAATAGACAGCGACAGAGGAGCGAACAATACCCGAAAGACCCCTTTTGTTCCGAGGAAAATGACGAAACTCCAGGAAAGCCAAAGAGGTCCTTAAAAAGAGAGCGAAGAGAAAGACGCAAGACCATCAGTAAACTGCCGGCAGGGAAGACAAACAGGAGCCCCACTTCCTCAAACCTGCAGATAAAACAAAGGGCGGCCGGCCAAAGCACACACACGCTTACACTCACTGCAAACATATACGCGTGTATACACACACACACACACACACACACACACACACATACACACACACACACAAACACACACACACACACACAGAAACTTACACACACACACACACACACACGGATGCGAACAAATACAAACCCAAACACACATTCCCATTAACACATATGGACATGCATACACATACATACACATAATGCTGTACCTATCCAACTCCCTAAGCACACGCTCTCAAACAAACACACACACATACACACACACACACACATGCACACACAACAAAAAACAACAACAAAACTAGTAAACCAACACACACACAAATCGATCCTAAACGAAAATTAAACACTAATTACAAAGAAAAAACACACTCCCAGACACATCCAGAACAAAAGCATCCACGCCCTTAAAAAAAAAGAAACACACACACACAAACATACACACACACGCACGCACGCACGCACGCCCGCGGTGCCCTGCTCGACCCGCTGAGACGCCTATCCATCAATTGGTACCATTGTGTGCACTTGAGCCCGTGTTGGCACCACACCTCCTCTTTGTACTTTGCGACTAGGACAACCATCCTTGTGTATTGTATGGTTGCCTCGCGTGACTTGATTGTCTTAGAAGAATAGGAAGAAGAGGGAGATAGGGGGATGGGAGGTGGGAGGGACGAGGGAGGGGAGAGGGGGTAAGGATAGAGTGTGTGTGTGTGTTTGTAGGGTGAGGTGGGGGGGGGGGGCTGGGGGTGATGGATTTGGAGAGTGTCTGGGGGGAGGGGGTTGGAAGAGGTGGGTTGGTGGTGGAGGACTGAGGTGGGGGTGGGGTGGGGGTGGGGGGGTTATGGTGAAAGAGGAAGAAGAGGTGGGAGGAGATGGGGGGGGGGGAGATAGAGAGGAAAAGATGTCAGTGATGAGGAGAGGGAAGCTGTGATAGAGGTAGTGACATCACTGATATATGTATAGCAGTAGTAGTGATGAAGAAGTATAGAAACAGCAGCAGCAGCAGTAGTAGTAGTAGTAGTAGTAGTAATAACAGCAGTAGTAGTGGTAGTATAAGTAGCAGAATTAGTAGTAGCAGTAGCAGTAGTAGTAAAATCGACCTCAGCAACAAATGCAATATCAATACTGATCACAGTGTCAATAACAGATGCAACAAACGATAATGATAACAACCATAATAAGCAACAGATAACAATGCTATTTTCGGTAGAGCAACCAGACAGCAAGTCATAAGTAGGTGCGATACAATGACACAACAAAAACGGACTTTGAAAGAAGGTCATTTTTAAGTTTATTTTTTTCCTCCTATTTTTTTTTTATTTTCACTTTCCTTACGCAGCCAATCTATAAGTTCGCCTTGGATTAGTCTCTTTTACATTTTTTTTTTTTTTTTTTTTTTTTTTTTTGGCATGGTTGGTATTCTGATTTGCGTTATTATCATAATTATCTAGTTCCTTTTTTAATCTTACTTTCTCCCGTGGTTCGTTTTTCGGTCGCTTAAGTAATTATCATGGACGTGTTAATTCTTAATATTAACGCCTATTTTAGTCTCCTGTTTCATGAGTTTTTTTTATTGAGTTTTGCTTTGTTTATTTTTGATACTGATGCATTATATCGCAGTTGATCTTTATTTGCTTGCTTGTCTGTTCTGTTTGTCTGTCTGAGTGTCTCTTACTCTCTCTCTCTCTCTCTCTCTGTCTTTCTCTATCCCTCTCCCTCTTTCTCTCTCTCTTTCCTTTTCTCTCTCTTTCCCTCTCTCTCTCTCTCTCTCTCTCTCTCTCTCTCTCTCTCTCTCTCTCTCTCTCTCTCTCTCTCTCTCTCTCTCTCTCTCTCTCTCTCTCTCTCTCTCTCTCTCTCTCTCTCTCTCTCTCTCTCTCTCTCTCTCTCTCTCTCTCTCTCTCTCTCTCTCTCTCTCTCTATCTATCTATCTATATCAATCTCTCTCTCTCTCTCTCTCTCTCTCTCTCTCTCTCTCTCTCTCTCTCTCTCTCTCTCTCTCTCTCTCTCTCTCTCTCTCTCTCTCTCTCTCTCTCTCTCTCTCTCTCTCTCTCTCTCTCTCTCCCTCTTTCTTTCTCTCTCTCTATCTCTCTCTCTCTCACTCTCTGTCTATCTATCCATCTATCTATATATCTCTTTCTCTACTCCTCTATCTATCTATCTATCCAACGATCTATCTAGCTCATAAATCTACCTCTCTCTCCCCTTCAATAAATCCACAACACGACCGAATGAATGAATGACACCTTGCCCCCCCCCTCCCCCCACCCCTACCCTCTCCTCCCCCTTCCCTCCCCCTCCCATCCCCCTAAGGGCAAGGATCTCAAGGCCATGTGGAAGACACTCCTCAAAAACCTCTTTCGAATTCTCCGCTTGAGGCGAGGTCGAGTGAGAGTGGTTGGGGGGGAGGGGGAGGGGGAAGGGAGGATGAGGGGGAAGGAGGAAGGGGAGGAGGAAGAGGGGGATGGGGTAGGAGGAGGGGGAGGGGGGATGGGGAAGGAGGAGGTGGTGGGGGAGTTGGGTAGGGGTAAGGGTGTGGCGGAAGGGTGATGAGGAGTTGGAGGATAGGAAGGGGGGGATAGGGGAGAGGGATAGAAGTAGTATGGTAGAAAAAAAGGAAAGAGTTGGGGAAAGGGGAAGGATGACGGGAAGGGGATGGGGGGAAGGGGAGGGGGGAAGGGGGGAGATCGCCTCATTCTCGACCCTTCGGTGAACTCTGTGGCTAGGTTGATGGAAAGAAAGAGGGAAAGACAGAGGAAAAAAGCAGGAGAAGGGAAGGGAAGGAGGAAAGGAGGGATGGAGAGAAAGAAAAAGGGCAGGAGGGGAGACAAGGAACGAAGGGCAGGCGGTGAAAGAGGAGGAAAAGGAGAGAGGAAAGCAAGGAAAGAAGAAGAAGAAGGAGGGAAGCAAAGAAGGAAAGAAAAAGAGGAAGGGTAGGGTGGGAAGATAGGGAAAAGGGAGGAAAGATAGGAGGAAGGAAAGAAATAGAGGAAAAGAAGAAGGAAGAGAAGAAGGGAGAAAATAAAGTGAGGAAAGGAAAGGAAGGAGAGAGAAAAGGAAGAAAGAGAAAGAGGGAGAAAAAGAAAAAGGAAGAGAAGGAGGGAGGAAAGAGGCAAACCAGTATATAAAAGGGTGGTAGTTGGTTGTGTGGGGGGAGGGAGGGGGGGGGGGGTACCGGAGGGCAGTGGTGGTGATAATAACAGTGATAGTGACAGTGACGATGACCAGAAGTAATGGTGATTGATAGTGAAGAAAAACATATAAAAAAATCACGAAGTTTTTCACAATATATACCGTGTCTATAAATATCCTTTTGCCTTGCATGATGATAATGTAGATCACTTCAACATCAAAGTTGTCAAAGGAAGAAGAAGAAGAAGAAGAAGGAAGAAGAGGAAGGAGAAAGAAGAAGAAGGGGAAGAGGGAAAGAAGAAGAAGAATATGGTGATGATGGAGATAGAGGAGAAAGAGGAAGAAGAGGAGGAAGAAAGAAGAAGAAAGAGAAGAAGATGGAGAAGAAGATGAGAAGGAAGAGCAGGAGGAAAAGAAAGAGAAAAGAAGACGAAGGAAGAGAAGAAAACAAGAAGAAAGCTATATAACACATTTAAAACAACAAAAAGTAACTTGAAACATAACAAAAAATACTCGAGTCAAGTCGGGACAGTAACATTTATTGAAATTTATAATCAAATTTTACCTTTGCAGTGTTCGTAATGTCAAAGGTGACAGTATTCACCTTCGGTCCTGTGTTGGTACTGTATGCCACTCTCTCTCTCTCTCTCTCTCTCTCTATCTATCTATCTATCTATCTATCTATCTATCTCTCTCTCTCTCTCTCTCTCTCTCTCTCTCTCTCTCTCTCTCTCTCTCTCTCTCTCTCTCTCTCTCTCTCTCTCTCTCTCTCTCTCTCTCTCTCTCTCTTCTCTCTCCCTTTCCTCTCTTCCCTTCTTCTTCTCTCTCTCTTCTCTCTCTCCCCCCCCCTCTCTCTCTCCCCCTCTCTCTCAATCTCTTTCTCAATTCAAGGTTCAAAAGAGGTGAGAGTTGGAATAGGAAAATTCGGAAATATTACCGGATCGAGGAAGTGGAGGAGGAGGAGGTGGAGGAGGTGGAGATGGAGGAGAGTGAGGGTGAGGGACGGGAATGGGTTGGTTGATGGGGGAAGATAGAGGCGATGGGTGGGAGAGGGAGAGAGAGAGAGAGGGGGTTGATGGACAGGAGTAGTCTCAGGAGTGGACTGGGGATGGGGAGAGAAAGAGAGAGAGAGAGAGGAGAGAGAGAGAGAGAGAGAGAGAGAGAGAGAGAGAGAGAGAGAGAGAGAGAGAGAGAGAGAGAGACAGAGACAGAGATAGGGAGACTGACAGACAGACAAACCGAAAGACAAAGACAAAGAGAAACAGAGAATAAGAACAAGAAAGAGAGTAAAACTAAGCGAAAGGAAACGAAAGGCAAAGATACAAGAGAAAGAAAGAAAAAAAAAGTTAAAGAGAAAGTGACGTAACCTCAAGCCATCAAGAAATCGGTTGAGTGACATGTTGACACCTGGGAGTCCAAGTAACGGGGTTCCGCATAATACACCGTCCGGATAATTGGGCCGTAAGTCAATGTGCTAATCAGGACGTATGAGTGATGATCAACAACGTTCAATAACTTAAAGGGAAGTATTGAACGCCGCTGTCTCACTGCTCGTAAAGCATTCCCATTTTGAGTTGTGTGGGAAAAAAATAACTGATTTTTTATACTTGTTTCTCTCTCTCTCTCTCTCTCTCTCTCTCTCCATCTATCTATCTCTCTCTATATATATCTTTCTTTCTTTCTTTCTTTCTCTTTCGATTTTTCTCTCTCTCTCTCTCTCTATCTATCTATCTCTCTTTCTCTCTCTCTCCCTCCCCTCCTCTCTCTCTCTCTCTCTCTCTCTCTCTCTCTCTCTCCCTCCCTCCCTCCCTCTCTCTCTCTCTCCCTCCCCCCCCCTCTCTCTCTCTCCCTTTCGATTTCTTCCAAACAAACAAACAAAAATCCCCACCATCATCATTCCTAATCAACCTTCCCTTCTATTCCAGGTAAGTAATGATCCCGCGGGTGAAATGGACGCTTCAATGGCAGATGCAGCGATGTAAGTAATGATAGCAATCTGGTCGCCATGAGGAGCAACCTTGCAAGAATGTGTAAGAGAATCCGATCTCATGTTGGGCATTCGGTTCTCTCTGCTTCGGTGTCTTGTAGATCGAGGGTTTTGTCTTTTTCTCTGTCTTTCTCTCTCTCTTTCTATCTTTCTCTTTCTATTTATCTTTGTCTCTTTCTCTCTCTTTTTTTATTCTCTCTCTCTGTCTCTGTATCTGTCTCTCTCTCTCTCTCTCTTTCTCTCTCTCTTTCTTTCTTTCTCTCTCTCTCTCTCTCTCTCTCTCTCTCTCTCTCTCTCTCTCTCTATCTCTCTCTCTCTCTCTCTCTCAAGAAGATGAAAAGCAAAGAGAGAAGAAAAGAAAGAGAAGAAAATAACGGAGGAAAGCAAACACACACACACACACAAAACGAAGAGCCCAGAGAAGAGAAAGAGAGAGAGAGAGAGAGAGAGAGAGAGAGAGAGAGAGAGAGAGAGAGAGAGAGAGAGAGAGAGAGAGAGAGAGAGAGATCAAGGGAAAGAGAGCATAACAGCAGGTGACCTTCGGAGGCTGGACGAGAGAGATGCAAACAGAGATCGCTCGAACCCAAACAGTTCACATGGGGTGGCCATATATACCTGTCAAACACACCGTTGTCATGGGCCGTAGGATGGTGAATGGGTGGTGGGGGTAAGGGGTAGGGGAGTGGGGGGGTAAGGGGTATGGTGGGGGTGGAGGGGTAAGGGATAGGGCTTAGGGTGGGGGGTAAGGGAGAAGGAGAGGAAGGAAGAGGAACGGGAGGAAGGGGAGGAGAGTGAGGGAGGGCGAGTAGGGAGGGAGGAGAGTGGAGAGGAGGGGAGGGGGAGAGGAGGGAGGAGGGAAGAAGGAAAGGAGAGATAGAAGGGGGAGAGAGAGGGGAGAGAGAGAGGATGGATGTAGGAGAGGGAGTGGAAGGGAGGATGGAAAGGAAAGAGAGGAAGGGAAGAGGAGTAGAGAGGGAGGTGAGGGAGAAAAGGGAGAGGAGAGCAAGGAAGGGGAGGTAAGGGTGAAGGCGAGAGCAAAGTGGACGGGAATGGAGGACGAGAGAGAGGGGAAAGGAAAGAGAGAGAAAAATAAGTGTAAGGATGTCTATATTTAAGTCCATCCACATGTATGTGTGCGTATCAGTAAAAGTGGACTTAAAGATCATGCGTGTCTGTCTCTGCGCATGAGTTGGTGGAGAGAGATCTTATATATGTGTGTGTTTAAAAAGAAGGGAGGGGGGGGGGTGAGAGGGTACGTATGCACACCCTATGAGAGTGGTGTGTACTTTGAGGGATGTTCGTGTATAAAAGTCTTTGAGTGTTTGCAGTGGGTGCAAGAGAGAGAGAGAGAGAGAGAGAGAGAGAGAGAGAGAGAGAGAGAGAGAGAGAGAGAGAGAGAGAGAGAGAGAGAGAGAGAGAGAGAGAGAGAGAGAGAGAGACAGAGAGAGAAAGAGATAGAAATAGAAAGAAAGAAAGAAACAGAGAGAGAGATAGGAAGAAAGAGAGAGAGATAGAAAGAAAGATTGAAAGAGAGAGATAGAAAAGAAAGAAAGATATAAAGAGAGAAATAGAAAGAAAGAAAGAGAATAAAAAGCCCAGCTAAGAAAATACAGCAAGTATCCTGTAGATAATTCCTATCAATAGGAGAGGCCCAATAAAGTATCTAGTGTCAGGAAAGCCTTCTTCAGACCCGGCCCATAAAGCCTTGCATTCACTATTAGACCGTAAGGAGCCCCGAGCGAGGTAAGTACTACGCTGTCCCAGCCTTGTCTTTTGTCTCGCTGCAAGCACTTCGACGATCGGAACTTTTATTTATGAATATTGCATACCAATACCTAATTCTACATGAAGCCTCACGTTTCAAGGAAAGATTATGGCGGCTGGCAGACGTAGACGCGCATTTATACACAAATGTTCACACACCTGTACGTTAAATCTAACACTCATAAGCATATTCGCTTGCGTACACACACACACATATACACATACACACACACACAGACACGCACACATACCTTGACCCATTGAGCCTTTCCTCTTTGAAACTCTCGCTATTACTATCATTTCCTCCTAAATCATTTTTCCTTGGACAATATTTTCAGCTTTTTCGTTTCATTTCATGTTTTCTCTCTATTTAATTGAACATTTTCCGCTGTTCAAACACTTGTGCTTCGGCGTCAAAAGACTTTTCTTAAAAGCGTTAAAACTGAAGGACTGTGTGAGGTGGGGAAGGGAGGGGGGAGAGGGAGGAGGATGGGGATGGGGATGGGGATGAAGATGAGGAAGAGGAGGAGAAGGAGAAGGACGAGGAGGAGGGGGAAGAGGATGCAGATGGGGGGAGTTGAGGAGGTGGGATGGGGATGGGGATGGGGATGGGGATGGGGATGGGGATGGGGATGGGGATGGGGATGGGGATGGGGATGGGGATGGGGATGGGGATGGGGATGGGGATGGGGGGTGGTGAAAGGGGAGATGGGAAGGA
The DNA here is from genome assembly GCA_017312705.2 of Penaeus japonicus. NCBI lineage: Eukaryota > Metazoa > Arthropoda > Malacostraca > Decapoda > Penaeidae > Penaeus > Penaeus japonicus. The sequence continues at coordinate 577,584 of BOPN01000044.1, forward strand.
GAAGGGGGAGGGGGATGGGGGATGAGGGATGGAGGAAAGTTAGAGGAGAGGGGAAAGAGGGGATGGGAGTGAGAGAGGAGTTAGGGTAAGAGGGAGGAGTGGAGAAAGAAGGGAAGGAAGAGAGGGGAAGGGAGAGGGGAGAAGGGTTGGAAGGGGGAGAGGGGGATGAGGTGGAAAGGGGAAGAGGGATAGGAGGAAAGTGGGGAGTAGGAAGCAAAGGGGGGAGGAGGAAGGGAGGAGTTTTAAATGACTTTCGATGAGCTTGAACTGAGATCAGTCAAGCGTCCCAACATGATTCTTAGCTTTAGAAGATGTTAAGTAGAAAAAATTATATACATACATATATATATATATATATATATATATATATATATATATATATATTATATATATATATATATATATATATATATATATATATATATATATATATATATATACATACATATGTGTGTGTGTATATATATATATATATATATATATATATATATATATATATATATATATATATATATATATATATATATATATATATATATATATACATATATATATATATATATATATATATATATATATATATATATATGTATATATATATATATATATACATATATATATATATACATATGTGTGTATATATATATATATATATATATATATATATATATATATATATATATATGTATGTATAAATACTGTTGTGTATATACGCACATGGCATGATATTAAAATAATATGCATATATATAATGATGATAATGATAGGCCTCAGGAAAAAAATGTATGAAAATAAAGCGGGTGTATAGCATTAATATTCAGTCGAGGTTTTTAGTTTCGCTTCAATTGTTTTATCTGTCTGTTCTACTTTCAGAAAAAAAGGTAGGCAGGTGGATGGAGGTTGAGAGAGAGAGATAGAGAGAGAGAGAGATGGAGGGAGGGAGGGAGAGAGAGAGAGAGAGAGAGAGAGAGAGAGAGAGAGAGAGAGAGAGAGAGAGAGAGAGAGAGAGAGAGAGAGAGAGAGAGAGAGAGAAAGACAGTAAGGGAGGAAGGAAGGAGGAAGAGAAAGATAAAGAGTAGTAGCAAGAGAATGAGAAAGAGAAAGAGAAAGTAAAAAAGAGAGAAAGAAAGTCAGAGGAAAAGAGAGAGAGAAAGAGAGAGAAAAGAGACAGAGGAAAAGAGAGGCGCATAAAAAGGCAGTGTCCACACTCACTGTAAGTAGCGCTGATATTCTCACAAGCAATACCGAAGTCTCAACTGCCTTTGCACAATAAGCCGTTCATGTCAGCCCGATCTCGCAGCCATTTTGTCAGTGGTCTGAGAACTGGTCTAGAATCCCCCCCCCCTCCTCCTCCTCCCCTCCACTCCCCCTCTCCCCCTTTTCCTCCTGCTACTCCTTCATTTCCTCCCCTCAACCTTTCCCCTCCCTCTCCTCTCCAGTCTCCCTCTCCCTCTTTCCTCTTGTTCCTCCTTTCCTACCACCTCCCTTTCCTTCCCCCCCTTCCCTCTCACTTAACCCCCCTCCTACGCCCCATTCCCTCTCTCATCCTCCCCTTCTTACACTCCTTCCTCTCCTTCCCCTCCCCCCTCTGGCCTCCTCCCTTTCCTGACTAACACACCCCAATCCACCCCCCCCCTCCTCCTTCTCCTCCTCCTCCTCCCTCACATTCCGTCTTTCATGCCGAGGTGGTAATGATTCCAGCTTCTTGAATTATTAAGATTAATCGGGCGTGTAAACCCACGCTTAGAGAGAGAGAGAGAGAGAGAGAGAGAGAGAGAGAGAGAGAGAGAGAGAGAGAAGGATTAGTCTCCGCAAACACATAGCGACTCCCAATTATGCTTCTGATTGTGCCGTTTCACACAACTCGGCTTAAGGCTTTTGAGAGCGGTGGGGGGTGAGGGGGAGAGTTGAAGGGAGGGGGGGGGGAGGGGATGCGGGGCAGGGGGGGGAGGTAAGAGAAGATGAAGGCCTCCTTAACACGGGTCTTATCTTCTTATCTGATGGTAGGGAATGATATGTAAGGTGGTGTGGAGGGGCGGGGAGATGGGGGAGGGGGGGGGGGAGGTTAGTTTAAGAATTAATTGGCAAGATGTGTGACCTCGTACTTGTTGGTCCTTTGCTTAGTCCTGCTCGATTCTTTCTTTCTTTCTTTCTTTCTTTCTTCTCTCTTTTTGTTCATATTACGTTTCTTATTTTTCTTTTGCTTTATATTCTTCTTCTTCTTTTTCTGCTTCTTCTTCTTCTTCTTTTTCTTCTTCCCCTTCTTCTTCTTCTTCTTCTTCGCTTCCCAGTTCTTCTTCTCCTTCTTCTTCTTCTCTTCTCGCTTCTTCTTCTCCTTCTTCCTCTTCTCCTTCTCCTTCTTCTTCTTCCCTTCCTTCCTTCTTCTTCTTCTTCTTCCTCTCTTTCTTCTTCTTCTTCTTCTTCCAACCCGGTTTATCAAGCCCCATCTCAGTGCTCTCCCAAAGGTACACTCGCCTTGTTCATCTTGCAAGATTTTCACTACGTTCCTTATTTCAGGCTCTCGGCATTCGAGTTTGCTGAATTTTTGGCGAGCACCCTTCTTCGCTTCTCGCGTCCGATGCATATTTCGCCAAATTTATCGCTCTTAAAAAAAACAAAACTCTGTGCTTCCCTCTCTTGTGTGCTTGATTTAAGGTCTCTAGGCTTCGGTGTATTTTTACGCGCCGTGATATAAATTCTCACTTGATGAAAATATATATTTAAGCTTCACCAACGCGGAAGGAGAGAGAGAGACAGAGAGGGAAAGAGAGAGAGAGAGGGGGAGAGGGAGAATGAGAGGGAGAGGGAGAGGGAGAAAGAAGGGGTAGAAGGAAAGGGAGAGAGAGAGGGAGAGAGACAGAGAGAGAAAGAGAGAGAGACAGCGAAAGCGAGGGAGATAAAGAACAAGAGCGAGAGAGAAAGAGAAAAAAAAGAGATTTGTAGACACGAAGACCGGTAACAAATCGTAATTAGTATAAGGGCGTCTTTCCCATAGGTGCCTTATGTACTGGACACCTTTAACGGCAATTAATTTCGGAGCTCCATTTATCGTCCTTAAGAACTCATTCATCACACCGCATTGTATTCAAATTAAGCTGAGACGCGATCAAAAGTACCTCTCACACTCACTCGAACAGTTATGTCATTAAGAAGAAGAGTGGATTCGAGAAAAGACTTCATCATTGATTCCCTTTCGAGTCTTTTTCGTAGATTAATTTATTTCCATTTCCATGTTTTGGTGCTACGTTCGGTTGTGTGGAATTCCTGGTTTGAAGTGATGTATTTTTTTTTATGGGATATACTAATTGGAGGTAACTTCTTTCTTTTGGCAAATGTGTAGGTTGGAATAGATGTACAAACATGTATACACACAATCACACACACACGAACACAAACACACACGTAGTCCCACGTAGCCCCAAATTCGCCCAAGTCCTCCTCCTCCTCCTCCTCCTCCTCCTCCTCCTCCTCCTCCTCCTCCTCCTCCTCCTCCTCCTCCTCCTCCTCCTCCTCCTCCTCCTCCTCCTCCTCCTCCTCCTCCTCCTCCTCCTCCTCCTCCTCCTCCTCTTCCTCCTCTTCCTCCTCCTCCTCCTCCTCCTCCTCCTCCTCCTCCTCCTCCTCCTCCTCCTCCTCCTCCTCCTCCTCGTCCTCCTCCTCCTCCTCCTCCTCCTCCTCCTCCTCCTCCTCCTCCTCCTCCTCCTCCTCCTCCTCCTCCTCCTCCTCCTCCTCCTCCTCCTCCTCCTCCTCCTCCTCCTCCTCCTCCTCCTCCTCCTCCTCCTCCTCCTCCTCCTCCTCCTCCTCCTCCTCCTTCTCCTCCTCCTCCTCTTCCTCCTCCTGCTGCTGCTGCATTTAATGGCGACTTCTTGGCCGCGACTGACCCCGATGAACAGTGGCGATAATCCTCTTACCTTGTACCACGTCGGAGGGAGTGAGGTAGAGAGGGCGCCGTTCCAGCCGCCCATGTACCGGTGGGCGGCCGCTCGCAACGCCTGCTGTACGACACGCCCGCGATGTGTCTTCTGCGAGCTTCTGGGTGTTACTCTTTTGTTTCTCTCTCTCTCTCTCTTCGTAAATGAGAAGGAGTGTGAGATGGAAGAGGAGAATAAAGAAAGGAAGATGGAGTAAGAGAGAGAGAAGAAGAGGAAGAAGTTGAAGAGGAATGAGAAGGGAAAGGGGGTCGAAGGAGAAGAAGAAGAAAGAAGAAGAAGGTGGTGAAGAAGAAAAGGGAAATGCAATGATGAAAGGCAAGAAAAGAAAGGGAAAAGGGAAAGAGGGAATAACAACAACAACATAAATAAATATAAATAAATTGAAATGGACTGTAAAGGAGAAGGAAAGGCGGGGGTGGGTGGGGAGTAGAGGTGGGGGGGGGGGGAGTTTATAGCTTTTGAATGGTGGAAAATTTGATAAACGTGATCGTCATGAAAAGGGAAGACGGAGAGAGAGAGAGAGAGAGAGAGAGAGAGAGAGAGAGAGAGAGAGAGAGAGAGAGAGAGAGAGAGAGAGAGAGAGAGAGAGAGAGAAATACAACTGCATAAAAAAGTGAGGAAAACAAAGCAAAAACGTACAAAAAATATATATATATAATAAGGAAATACTCCAGAAATAAATAGATAAGAAAAAATCTAAAAAATAAACATCTACCCTGCCCCCCCCCCCCCCCCCTTTACACGAAAAAAAAGACAGACAAACATTGAATAGCATGCAACCCTTGATGACGTAAATATGCCCCTCGTCCCAACCGCGCCCTTAACTTGCAACTCAGGGTGCAAGAGGGGGGGGGGGAGAGGGGGCAGAGGTAAGGGAAGGGAGGGGGTAGATGAGCTGGAATGGGAGGGAAGCAAGGGGAGGGGAGGGGGAGGAGAGGAAAGGGGAGGGGGACACGACAAATAAACCTTGATTAAATAAATGTATACTTATCAAACAGTCTTTGGATCAGGGTGAGGCAATGAGAAAGGTAAAGAGGAAGGGATAATGATTAAGAAAATCTCTTAATGATGATTAATTGAGTTCGACTTGAGAGAGATTGAGATAGATAAATAGATAGATAGATAGATACAGCTGAGTGAGAGAGAGTGAGAGAGAGTGAGAGAGAGAAAAAGAGAGAGAGAGAAAGAGAGAGAGAAACAGACAGACAGAAAGTAGAAAATGAGGAAAAGGTACTTATACTAATAATACTACTTATGCTAATGATAATGATAATAATAATAACAACAAGAATAATAATCATAACAAAAACACCAACGACAACAACAACAACAACAACAAAATCTCAAGACCCATAACTTTGGTCCTTATCAACAGCCAACCTCCAGCAACCACAAAATAGAAGAAAAGACATTTAGTTGCACAATAACAAGTCATATAGATTGACCTCCACGTCTCATAAGACACGGCGAGCAAGCGGTGACAGGAAAGTGACATAGGGCTCATGCATGATAATCCGTGGATGAAATTTGCATGATAATTACGTAAGACTGGATGTGTAGCTTTGAATTAGGGAAGCGAGAAAGAGAGGGAGAGGGAGAGGGAGTGGGAGAGGGAGAGGGAGAGGGAGAGGGAGAGGGAGAGGGAGAGGGAGAGGGAGAGGGAGAGGGAGAGGGAGAGGGAGAGGGAGAGGGAGAGGGAGAGGGAGAGGGAGAGGGAGAGGGAGAGGGAGTGGGAGTGGGAGAGGGAGAGGGAGAGGGAGAGGGAGAGGGAGAGGGAGAGGGGAGTGGGAGAGGGAGAGGGAGAGGGAGAGGGAGAGGGAGAGGGAGAGGGAGAGGGAGAGGGAGAGGGAGAGGGAGTGGGAGTGG
>BOPN01000044.1:588378-590878 GCA_017312705.2 Penaeus japonicus
GCCTTTATTTCCAATATACATTGGGTATTCATATACATATATAAGTGCTACAATCACAGATACAGTTGATTATAAAATTTTACCAAAAGAAACAAAAATATATTGAAATAAATAAAATACACATTATTTATTACCTAATCCTGAATTGACATATATATATAAAATAATTGTAATATATATATAAAATAATTGTTACATTCTTTGAAAAATATAAGATCTTATCTACAGAAGCATCACAATGGTCATATATGCAATCATATAGGTTCATTCTGCAAATAGGGGTAGTATAAATTATGTTACAATGTATTTCTTAATTTAGGAATCACAGTCATAAAATGCAAAAGGTTATTTTCTTGCAATGCAATAATTAAAATAGTTGCTGGTCAAGTGTAAAATGAATATAAACACAGCCTATATCAATACATAAGTAAATTTCATTTTAGAAACACACAAATATAAACACAAATATACATTTATAGTCATATACATTTATACAAAAACATACATAAACACATTTACAGATATTTACTTATAATACTCTTACTTTCAAATTCCTTTAATTTAAGTAACATATTAAAGTATAAATAATATAGTAAACATTTATGAGTTACATTCTATTTACAATTTATCCTACTATAGAGCAATTTGTTCATTTAATAGATATTTCTTCAATCTATCTTTAAAAGCAGAAAGTGAAGCTGTATCTTTTATGTGTGCTGGGATCTGATTCCATAACTGTGGACCCCTCACCGTCATCATTTTTGAACCAGAAGCTGTATTGGTTTTTGATATATGTAGATTATTTCTTTGTCTCGTAACTGTACTTGGTTATTTCGTTCAAAGTGCTAAAATTAAGAAACCATTCCGGAAAGCATTGGTGTAAACATTTATATATTAAAATACATATGTCATATGTGTGTTTATTATTCACATTTAACCATTTCAATTGTTTAAAAGCAGGGGCTACGTGGTCATATTTACGTAAACCTCCAATGGCTACTTTAGCAGCATAATTTTGCAACCTTTGTACTATTTTAATTTGTTCTTTAGTTGTGCCACCCCAAATTATCGAACAATAGTTTAATAGACTTAATACTAATGACTGCACAACCATGATCCTTGTTGATTTTTCAAGGCTGTCTCCTACTCTACCAATAAAATGAAGAATACCATTAACCTTCCTACTTAATTCATCTACGTGAAAATTAAAACTCATATGTTGATCAAAGTAAACACCTAAGTTTTTTTACCACTGTCTTGGGTAGTATACGATTGCTATTGAAATTTAATGAGATGTCATTTGGTAGTTGTGAAATCATAAATCGAGAGCCAATAAAAATACATTGAGTTTTGCTTTCATTTAGAAGACCATTTCTCTGGAAATATAATTTGATAGTGGACAAGGAACTTTCTGCTCTCTCAATCAATTCTACAATATTGTCAGTTGTTCCAGTAAGGAGTATTTGAGTATCGTCGGCATATTGAACAACGAAACAATCTGGTATATATTCTGACAGGTCATTAACATACAAAGAAAAAAGAATGGGACCTAACACGGAGCCCTGTGGAACACCATAGCAGACATTTCTCTGGGTAGAAAGCACTCTTCCAATTCTCACACACTGCGATCTATTACTTAAATAATCTTGGAACCACAAAGGATTTATGTTCAATTTTCTACATTTTTCTACAAGCAATTGGTGGTCTACACTATCAAAAGCCTTAGATAAGTCTAAAAGTACAAGTAGAGATAAATTCTTATTGTCTATATTATCATAAATTTTATCTGAAATTTTCATAAGGGCTGTTTCTGTACAAAGTTGCTTACGGAAACCATGCTGATTGTTAGACAGAAGCTTTTGTGACTCTAAATATGACAACAGTTGATTTGCAACAATTTTTTCTAAGATTTTGGAAAATATTGGCAAGAGGGAGATGGGCCTGTAGTTACTTACATCGTCTTTGTCATTGCCTTTGTGTAGAGGAATTACATGGGATACTTTCCATGCGTTAGGAAACATATTTGTAGCAATCGAGGTGTTTATAATGATTGTTATGTAAAATACAATGACTGGCAATGAGTCTTTAATAAAGTGATAGGGAATACCGTCTGAGCCATAGGAGTTACTTTCTTTTAAGGATTTCATAGTTAAAATGATAGTATTGCAATCTACTGGATTAATTCTAAAAATATCAGTGGAACCTTCGTTCTGATAACTAGTCCTGTAATCAGTTCTCTCCTCCAAGGGAAGGTTTTCCCGTGACTTTACAAAGGCCTGCCTTCCAACATTTGCAAAATATTCGTTAAAAGTTTCAACTTTCTCCTTTAAATCATTAGTATCAGTTGATTGACTAGAGTTACACTTATTGTCTGGGATCATTTTCCTGATAGTTTTCCATGTTGCACTCATATTATTTCTACTATCTTGTAATTTACTTTTAAAATACTGTTTTTTACTTGTGTCTATAAGTATTTTTACTCTTTTCTTTTCTACCTTGT
>BOPN01000044.1:613378-618378 GCA_017312705.2 Penaeus japonicus
CCCCTAAAGAGCCGGCCATCCCAAAAAGCTTTCCATATATTCCCCGCTCGTGCTAAATCGGGGCTAAAGGTAAGTAAAGATACAAAAAGATACAAAGGGGAAAAAGGGATAAATAAGATAAACAGGAGGAAGGCAAGAAGAAGGTAGGATGTAGAAGAAAAAAAAGATTGAAGCTCTGGAATCCATTGATATTGGCAGTTATAGTGTCAGCGTGAGGAAGAAAGTAGCACACGCGAAGGTCTCTCTCTCTCTCTCTCTCTCTCTCTCTCTCCCCCTCTCCTCCCCTTTTCTTCCCCTTTCCCTTCCCCCATCACTCTTCCCCCTCCCCTTCCACTCCCCCTTCCCCTCCCCCTCCCCCACTCTCCCCCAGTCTCTCTCTCTCTCTCTCTCTCTCTCTCTCTCTCTCTCTCTCTCTCTCTCTCTCTCTCTCTCTCTCTGCAAAAAAATACTTAACAACCTGTAACGAACGTGACTCTTTCAACCCCACACCCGAGCTGTCAATCATTCTTCTCTCCCCCCCTCCCCCCCTTCAATGTACAATATAATAACACCGGCCTTGCGCGTTCATGATAAGACGTGACAGTAACCGACCTAAAATGTGTTTTTCCGATCTATCTATTTTTTCGATTTTTTTTTCTGAAAGAAGGGAAAAGAGCAAAAAGGAAGATATAAGTTGTTTTGCTTATGGGGGAAAAAGGAATGAAAGGCAATTTGTTGAAAAAAAAGAAAGGGAAAAGGTAAAGAAAATGAAACCGTATCTAAAAATATAGAAAAAAATGACTTTGGGTCTAAAAAGAAATAGACAAATATCTTTCGCCGCAGAAGAGGATAAGAGAAAAATCCTTTGCCAAATAGACGTTTTATACAGAAAGAGAGAGAGAGAAAAAAAAAAAAAAAGGATCGAAAAAAAAATATATATAAAGATAATTTATAAGTCTATGCCTATTCTTTCCCAAAACAGCAACACACGCCTTTGCATTGTCTCGCTAGAAACGTTTCTATGGGAAAAACGTTTGCCCTCACTCGTTGTAGATTTATGGCGCGGGCGTGACGAAGGGGGTAAAGGGGGGAGGCGAGGGGGGTGGGGCAGGAAGATAGGGGTTGGGGAATGGGGGCTGGGGTTGGGGGGGGGGGACTTCTCCGTGGGTTTCGAGTCCTTCAGTTTAAGGAAAGTGAGGTCGACTTCTTTCCAAATTTTTAGATCTTTTTGAGGTGAAATGTGTACTTTTATATATAAAAGATATACATGAATTAGTAAACATATATGTATACATATGTTTATATACATATATATACAATTAGATAGATAGACAGATAGACATAGATATAACATATAGTGTCCATGAATACCACACACTTCAATATTCCTAACATATTCGTTACAATTCAAAACATCATAAAAAACTACTAAAACAAAAACGAAAACAAACAAAAACACAATTTCAACAACAACAAAACAACAACAACAACAACAAAACAAGAGAAACCCCGAAAGCATTTAATCTCACCTGCAGATCAAGAATCCAACTATAGGATCGAAGAAGCATCAAATTGCAGCACGAGAATGTGGGATTGGATTCTCTATGCGTGTCTCGAAAGGGTGTCAGTTCCATGTTTATGGGATTATGCGTACTTATATAGGAAATTCATGGCTAATGGATGATCGTGCTTATATTGTCTCTCTCGTGAGCACCGGGTTCTTTTACTCTTCTATATGGCTTTAATTTCTTGTTTTATCGGTATTTTTTATGAACTATTGTTAGAATGATGAGTGTGATTATTGAGTTTTTGTATGTGTTATCATTTGTTTTATTACGATTATATGTATGGTGTTTCCTCATTAGAGTTGTATTTCGAATTATCATTGTCATCATTATGATTCATTTTCATTATCAATCTATTCGTTTTGTTTTCTTTTTTTCATTTATTAGGATGCAAACTAAATGCAAAAACTTTCCATTTTCTTAGATTTTTTGTAACCATACATGAAAGTATTACGCAATTTTCTCTCCCTTTCTCTCTCTCTCTATCTATCTATCTATATATCAATCTATCTATCTATCTATCTATCCATCTATCTATTTATCTATCCATCTATCTATCTATCTAGCTATCTCTATCTCTCTCTCTCTTTCCCCCTCTTACTCGCTCTCTCTCTCTCTCTTTCTCTCTCTCTCTCTCTCTCTCTCTCTCTCTCTCTCTCTCTCTCTCTCTCTCTCTCTCTCTCTCTCTCTCTCTCTCTCAGGAATGTCAGGATGATCATTCAGTAGAAAGGAAACAGATATCACGTCTTCTGTTCAGGTCAGCGAGACTAAAGTTGGACGCTTTCGGTTGCACAAAAATATGCAATATATTTCCAAGGATGTGTTTACCTGTGTGTGAGAGATTTAGGGGTATGGGTTTGTACACTGGCGCACAGGCACGTATTCGTATGTGCGTTCATAGACGTAGAAAGGAACGCACGTTTATGCATAGGTATGCACATGCATGTATGCTTACATACATGCACGCACACACACGCACACACCCACACACACACACATATATATATTGCATTTCCTCTTTTTACACACATTACACCGTCTGTTTTACAGCTCCGATCCTAATCCTTGCAGAAACATAACCCAAATCACGATCGCGCCAATAACACGTTACAAAATTTCCATTCAATAATTGCAGAGAAGCGTAGACAATGACGTCATCAGCGTCACCCCCTTCCCCCAACCCCCTCCTCCCCCCAACACACGTAATTGGCGGTGAGTCTGAGAATTCTTCAAGGCGCCTCCGTTGGGCCTTCCCTAAATACCTGAAGGATCGAGATAATGGCAGGGGAAAATAAGAACTGTTTCTCAGGCTATTTGGTGTGTTTTAATTGCGTGTGTTGTTCTATGGTTTCATGGTAGCATGACTCGGCGACTGATCAGCTCTTGGCGGGCGGGCGGGCCTCCCGTTTTCTTTTGATATGTGCGTTTTCTCTTTCTTCTTCTTTTGTTTTATTTTTTCGGTTTTTATTTTAATCTTAAGTTTAATCAATATGCTCCTTGATGTGATGAAATGTGACTAAAGATAAAGTATTTATCTTTTTATTATAATCTTTACGTTCGCTTGTTCGAATGATCTGTTTTTAACTCTATCCATATTATCATATCGTTTTCTTTCCAAATAAATATAAATTATATCAACTATAAACCATATCATCGACCGATTTTAATAAGTAAACTATCCACACATATACAAATAAATAATTTCATGAAATAAGAAGATATATCAATAAATAAATAGTAAATAAATATATATAAAATAAAATGTACGTTCACTAACACCATTCCATAGTTTGAACCTCGGCTGCTAAATTCCCTCCATTTCTTTTGGAGAACCGTCGATTTTCTTTTTTCTTTTTTTCTTCTTCTTCTTTTTTTTATTCTAAAAGGGAACGTTACTTCATTTACATCGAAATATATTCAAGCGCCCAGACGGACTAGACAAGTGCATTTGTCGTTTGCATACATACCTGGTTGCTTAGTAAAGGCATCACGACGGAACTTACTGCGATATATATATATATATATATATATATATATATATATATATATATATATATATATATATATACTGTATATATATATATATATATATATATATATATATATATATATATATATATATATATATGTATATATATACATATACATATATATGTATATGTATATATATATATACATATATATATATATATATATATATATATATATATATATATATATATATATATATTATATATATATATATATATGCATATATACATATATATATATATATATATATATATATATATATATATATATATATATATATATACATTTTTTTTTCTTATTTCTAACTTTTTTTTCCTTTTTTTATACTTGATGCATTTTGACACGCTGACATTTTGAAAGCGCATTCATGGCCTGTCACATCTTTTGGAACGTAAACACAATTCAGGGAGGAGGGGGGGGGGGCGTAACAACAACAGATATTCTTAACTTTTCATTGCTTGGAATTTTTTCTTTCAATTTTGTTTCTCTTTTGAGGGGGGAGGGGTGCGGGTTAGCTGTGATCTATTTTTGATGGAATTATTTCGATTTTTTTTCTTAGATATGGACTAATTCGATGGACCTGTACAATAGTGTATGATTTAAGAACGGTAAATATTTGTATTAATATAGTGTTTCTCTCTCTCTCTCTCTCTCTCTCTCTCTCTCTCTCTCTCTCTCTCTCTCTCTCTCTCTCTCTCTCTCTCTCTCTCTCTCTCTCTCTCTCTCTGTATATCTCTCTCTTTCTCCCTCTTTCTCTATCTTTCCCTCTCTCCCTCTCTTCCTCTCTCCCTCCCTCCCCCTCTCTCTCTCTCTCTCTCTCTCTCTCTCTCTCTCTCTCTCTCTCTCTCTCTCTCTCTCTCTCTCTCTCTCTCTCTCTCTCTCTCTCTCTCTCTCTCTCTCCCTTTCTCTCTCTCTCTCTCTCTCTCTCTCTCTCTCTCTCTCTCTCTCTCTCTCTCTCTCTCTCTCTCTCTCTCTCTCTCTCTCTCTCTCCCTCCCCCTCTCTCTCTCTCTCTCTCTCTCTCTCTCTCTCTCTCTCTCTCTCTCTCTCTCTCTCTCTCTCTCTCTCTCTCTCTCTCTCTCTCTCTCTCTCTCTCTCTCTCTCTCTCTCTCTCTCACTCTGCCTCTCTCCCCTTCACTCTCTCCTTATCTATATATCTCTCATACCCATTACAATCCCCCTTTCCCACCTCTCTCTTACCCACTCCACCCTTTCCCAAAACCCCTCCCCTCTTCGCACACACCCCACCTCCACCCCCTCCCCCCTATTCCTCCTCCTCCTACTCCTCCTCCTCCTCCGGGAACCCTGACAGCCAGATGGCAGCAGCAACAGCTAAAGAAAGTGCCAAGGTGTTTTTTAAGGAGCTGCCTTCGCCTCTTCAGAGAGATTATAGGCGAGTGTTTCCTCCGTTGAGACTGGAGGTGAGA
>BOPN01000044.1:620878-645878 GCA_017312705.2 Penaeus japonicus
ACAGAGAGAGAGATAGAGAGAGAGAGAGAGAGAGAGAGAGAGAGAGAGAGAGAGAGAGAGAGAGAGAGAGAGAGAGAGAGAGAGAGAGAGAGAGAGAGAGAGGGAGAGGGAGAGAGAAAGAGAGAGAGAGAGGGAGAGAGAAAGAGAGAGAGAGAGAGAGCGAGAAAAAAAGCGAGGAAAAGAGAGTGAGGAAAAAGGAGGGGAAAGAGAAAGAGAGAAAGAGAAAAAAAGACTTCCCCGAGTACTTCCTGTCACTCTCGTCTTCCTACCGCACCCTCAGGAAGACCAAAAAAAAAGAAACATATATAAAAAAAAAAGTACAAGACGCGCTACAAGACCTTGCGACGGAACAGCCGAGGAAGTGAGTGATAATGAGGGTGACACAAGACGAAAGAGGGAGGGAGACGGAGGGAAAGATCTTGCTATTGTTCTTTCATCAGATTTCGAGGGTGTTCGTGGCCAGGTAGGAGGGTAGGGAGAGGGGGAGGAAGGGGAGGGGGAAGAAGATGAAGAGAGGGGAGGGAGTAAGGGGGGAGGGGAGGGGAGGGGATGGTCGAAGGGAAGGGGAGGCAGAGGAGGAGGATGAAGATATGAAGATAGAGAGGGAGAGGGGGACGGGAGGAGACGGTCGGAGGGTCGAAGGATAGGGAAGGAGGAAGAAGCTAGAGGGGGGAGAGGGAAGAAGGGGGGTTAGGGGAGAGGAAGGTGGGTCAATGAGAACGCGGTGATGAACTATCATTAGCCGCTCTGGTGATGAATGCGTCGAGTCCCCATCTATCGTGGTGGTGAGTGCGGGGCTGCCACTTACAGAGGGTGTGATGAAGGGAGCGCCATCAGCGCCATCGCGGAGGAGACAGGAACTCCCGTATCGCGATGAGTGGCTGACTAAATCTGTCATGGGGGTGACTGGGGGGGGGGGGGGTTGGCGGATGGGCGGGCGAGAGGCCCCCGTGGCGATAGTTATGGACTAGTTTTACCTGCCGTATTGAGCGGCGACGCCCCTACTCGCAGTCCCATAATCGATCCTCTGGTTTTGATTTCCGAGGACAAGTTTATGAGGGAGGGGGGGGGGGGCTTGGAAGGAGAGAAGGTGGGAGACAGGGATGGAAGGAGAAAGAGAGGGAAGAAGGGGAGATAGGGAGAGTGAGAGGAAGGAGAGAGAGAGAGAGAGAGAGAGAGAGAGAGAGAGAGAGAGAGAGAGAGAGAGAGAGAGAGAGAGAGAGAGAGAGAGAGAGAGAGAGAGAGAGAGAGAGAGAGAGAGAGAGAGAGAGAGAGAGAGAAAGAAATAGATAGAGATAGATAGATAGAGAGAGAGAGAGAGAGAGAGAGAGAGAGAGAAAGCGAGAGAAGACAATATTTCCAACAATGAAGAACTCTCGGAAGCCCGAGTTTATTACTACCGAAGCAGGATGTGTTAAGTAACTCCATATTCTCTCGACGGCTGCCGCAACAACGCTTCCTATTCACTCATTGACGTGTAACTACGGAAATATTTTGCCAGGTTACCGGGACCAGTGACACGGGGGATCATTTATGAAGTTAAAATTCATAGGAACCTCCAGCTGCACACATATATTTACAGAGTTTACGGTTATGCTAATGGACGCGTTATCATATATCGAGGACTCAAGGCCTTGTCAGCTCAGCTAGAACTGGTCTTATCCCTGGCTCTTATTTACTGAGTTCACGCCGACCCGACGTCATAGAGAGGCGCACACGATGGCACCAATGCATAATGAAAGTTAATGGAAAACGTCGAATACATGAATCTAAAAAGAGCTGATGTTGAAAACGGAAAATAGGAAGATAAAAAAAAAAAAAAATGTATATAGACTCAACTCAAGGGGGTGGGGGACTTATTTGATTCTAAACTTTATTAGCATGAGGTGTGCCGTGTGCCTTCTTCGTCCTCCTCGAAACCGCTCTGGTTATCACTCAGGTGGAGGATGTGTAAGAGCGAAAGACACCTACACATCCAGGCGAAAGAAGCATTGACTCGTTAGCGGTTCAGCTGTCTAATAAGTAGTACATTGGAACGGTGCTCTAGCGTGGCCGGGCGATCGCGTGCTTTGGATAACTTTCTACTTGGCATCGAAGTCTCCGGCGGAGGAAGTGCACGATCATGCTTTTGCCCGAGTGTATTTGATCTTATTTTTATATTCGAGCTTTTCCCCTTCATTCGAAATCTTTGCACGGGTTGTTTATGGCGGAGGAGCCCTGCGATTTGTAGATACATACATTTCATACACTATATGAATGCAAATGCGCTTCTTTATCGGAGAGGGAAATGTGGCAGAGAGTGTGCATGAATATGCTTGCATGCGGTCGGAAGAATGCACTCGATCTTTTCTCCTCGTGTCCGTGACGTCGAATGATTTGAAGAAGGAGACTCCGTAGCGACATGCCGACAGCGGCTACGTGCATTGATTCCATCTTCCTCAGATGGTAGTTATTACTCTTAAGCTAATATTAAATCTGGGGATCGTGGCGAGACATGTCAATTTTACACGCAACGTAGATAGCTAATCAAGCTAATCCCCGTGCAATTTGCAGCTGCATATGCAATTTGCCGAAACCACACGAAACCGCTTGTGCTTCGGAGGCAAAAGAGCTAACATGAAGCCCAACAATCTGTACTCAATGTTGCACGGCGATTGCCAAAAGTAAGGAGTTTGCAAAGTCAAATTGCACGAGTGAAGTCAGTTGCAGAAGACGGAAATGATTTCAACCATGACGCACCGAATAGGATTTCCAGCGTCTTATATTCATTCATTCATCCTCTTAATTCAAAGCCTCTACTCGTCCACTTCCTCATCATCATCATCCTCTTCTCATCAGTGCTTTTCTTCCCTAATCATCATCATCGTCGCAATCTTCCCGATCACCAATTCGAGTAACAATTATAATCCTCCTCGCCACATGGAGGCCTTCAACACGTCATCCGTCATTAACTGCTTATATAGACAAAATAGCCCGGAGAACTGACATCTATATGAGGAAGGGCCTGGTCTGTTTTTTGTTTTTGTTTTCTCACTTTTTGTTGTTTTCTCTAACCAACTATGGAGGCAAGGGTGTTTTTTTTTTCTTTTTTCTTTTTTTTTTTGTCGTCGTATATACATTTTTTTTTATTTTTTCTTTTTTTTTGTATATAGCACCGATTCGACCTTGGCGTCTGCATAGTTGTCGAGCTATGAATATAGGGAGTCGATCTGAATACTGAATTACCATCAATTATATCCTTTTACAGAGAGAACAAAAGTCTTCGATTCCTTTGTCATTCCAGGGCGACAGGAAGGGATATCGGTCGGCTATTGTGTTTACAAGATCTTGACTCTTACGGGACTTTGGGAATTTCGAAGGATTTTTTTATTTTTTCCTCGATTTTGAGAGATTTTTGTTTGTGATAGATCTTTAATGGGCTTAGTATCTGTCCTTTATAGATTCGTTGTATTTTTCGTTAGAGGTTCTCGAGGCAAGGGTAAAAGGAAGAACAGGAAGAAGAAATGGATTCAAAATAATTACATGTCAGGCAAGAAGATATGGTGACCACAGTTTACACACAACACACATACGCACACACACACACACACACACACACACACACACACACACACACACACACAACACACACACACACACACGTATTTATCAATATGTGTGTCTTTGTGTGTGTGTGTGTGTGTGCTTTCTCTTATTTTGTGTGCGTACATGCCTATATAAAGAAACAGATAGAAAGAGAGAGAGAGCAAGAGACAAAAGAGAGAACGAAGGAAACTGTTTACCCAGCGCAGAGACCCCATGTGGACGCCAGTCACTCGTATCCGGTCTTTAAGAGAGTTCGTAAGCTCACGAGAGAGGAAACTTGTGGCTAAAACAAGATCAGACCCCTGTTATGTGGCTACCCCTGGGGAGGTACTGCGGATTTGTCTGTGAGTGTGTGTGTGTGAGAGAGAGAGAGAGAGAGAGAAAGATATATCTTCTGTATGTGTGTGTCTGTAAGTGTGTGTGTGTGTGTGTGTGTGTATAAGAGAGAGAGAGAGAGAGATCTGTGTGTGTCTGTGAGTGTATGTGTGTGTGTGCGTGTGTGTGTATGTGTGTGTGCGTGTCATTCATCTATCTGTCGTCCTTTAGTCAAGGCACCGAATGGTCAAGACAGCTCGATGATTTTTTTTCCTTGACTTTCCTTTTTTTTCTTAACTTCCGGTGAGTTGGCAAATGTTCCAAGCTCTGTAATTATTTGAAGGTACAAATGCTTGTCACGATAGCCGTCGGTAATCACTGTCTTCAGAATTGTCTTCCGAGTACTGAATGATACTGGAGCATGCAATGTGAATTCCTTCTCTGCATGCTAAAATAGTTGGATAATGTATGATAAACACGGACACACACACACGCACATGCTCACACACACACACGCACATGCTCACACACACACACACACACACACACACACACACACACACACACACACACACACACACACACACACACACACACACACACACACACACACACACATACACGCATACATACACACATAAACGCACATACACATAGACATACTTAATGCCCTTATCCGCCAAATCAGACACACAAAAAAAGAGACACGCATGCATACTCAAGACAAATAGCAAAAACATCCTGTGGCGAAGACCCTTTCCGCATTTAATGTTAATATTCAAGAAACAGACAGGCAGAAAGATAAGTTTTATACCCGCAGAGCTCCACTACCCCCTCCCCCCTTCCCCTCCTCCCCTCCCCTCCCCCTACAGTCGCTACAGACATACACTCATCTACAACCTCGAGTGATAGCAACAAATGTAAAACCTCCATGCGGAATTTATAGTGCAATTACAATTTGTATTCTTTCTGCATGGCTGGCAACAGTGTGTTTCTTGCTCTCATCTCACGCTCCGAGGATCTAGCAAAGGCTATAATTCTTGGAGTTTTGAGGTTCTCTTCTGCGCCTAAGGTGGGTCTCGTAAGCGGACCATTAGCGTGTAGGTCTCTCTTAAAGTCAACTAGAGTGTAATTTCATTGGTATCAAAATTGTCTTCGTCTGATTCTGATTCGGGCCTTAATACCCGGGCGTGTTATTTTTTCCACCTTATTTCTATCCGAAAAAGAGAGATTTATTGCCAGTACTGAATACACATTACATTTTTTTTCTCTCTCTCTTTTTCTTTTTTCTTTTTGAGAAATGTTTGCGTTGACTTAGACTTTCCATTGTTCTCGGTAACAAACATTGACAGAATCCTTTGAACTGTATATGTTTCCCACTGCAGAAAGGGAACAATGGACGATACAAATTTAAAGAGAATGTTACCTATTCCCTTGCCATATGCAGGTGGAAAGATATAATTCTTTGAAAATGTCTTTTTTTCCTTTTTTTCGATTGATTTGTGTATGTTTTATAGTCTGTTGGATATGATAGGAAGGTGTTTTTTATATATATTTTTAAGCGTGGTGAGATCAGTCTTTTAAAAATTTGTTATCAATCGGTCAAAACTGGAATGTAATTGAAAATTGATTTTTCTCTCTCTCTCTCTCTCTCTCTTTACCTCTCCTTTTCCCTCTTCCTCTTCCTCTCCCTCTCCCTCTCCCACTCCCTCTCTCTCTCCCACTCATACTGCCTCTCCCTCTCCCACTCCCACTCCCACTCCCACTCCACCCCCAATCCCACTCCCACTCCCACTCCCACTCCCACTCCCACTCCCACTCCCACTCCCACTCCACCCCCAATCCCACTCCCACTCCAATCCCACTCCCACTCCCACTCCCTCTAAAGACAATTAAAAAAAAATCCGCTTTCGATATCACCAAACACTCTCCCCGCGATGTGTTCCGGACCAGAGACGCGAGAAGCC
Organism: Penaeus japonicus; assembly: GCA_017312705.2. NCBI lineage: Eukaryota > Metazoa > Arthropoda > Malacostraca > Decapoda > Penaeidae > Penaeus > Penaeus japonicus. Next base: position 626,746 of record BOPN01000044.1, read on the forward strand.
TTTATTCTCGGGCACAAATTGCTCCGGAAAATTACCAGCGAGCGAACGGCCTTGTTAGTGTTTCCAGCAGCGAGGGTCAATTGGCAGTTACCTCATCTATTTATGTGTGTCACCAATAACAACCGCCTTTCCATTTCCCTTTGTTACACACTGCCATTGTTATACTCGTTATACTCGGCTTGTTATACTTGTTATACTGGTGTTGTGTGTTAATAGTACGACGGGAGAGGGAGAGAGAGAGGGAGAGGGAGAGGGAGAGGGAGAGGAAGAGAGAGGGAGAGGGAGAGGGAGAGGGAGAGGGAGAGGGAGAGGGAGTGAAGGGGGAAGGGAAGGGGAAGGGGAAGAGGGGGAGGAGGAGAGGGAGGAGAGAAGAGGGAGAGAGAGAGAGAGAGAGAGAGAGAGAGAGAGAGAGAGAGAGAGAGAGATAGAGAGACAGACAGAGAGAGAGAGAGAAGGAGAAGAAGAGGGAGAGAGAGAGAGAGACAATCAGACAGACAGACAGAGAACATACACTTATCGCCTCAGCTGTTTGCAACATCTCGTTCCTAGAAAGAATTTCTGTATTTACGGGAACAAAATATTCACGTGTTCCACTAATTATGAGAACGGACTCGTGAGAATGCATCTCATTACGCGAAAGAAAATAAGAAGAGAGAAAAAGAGAAGGGAAAAAAAATGCAATTATCACCAGTTAATTTCATTAGCTGATTCTCCTTTGCAAAACAGATGTTTTTTAAATCAAGATAGTACGTAATATAACATTCTCAACGAGCATATAAATCTGGCTAAAAGAAACGTCCTATTGCAGAAGAGCCATAAAGTAGAGGGGCCATAAATAACATCTGCCTTCGTGTTATCATTCTAAGTAAACTTGGTTTTTGAGGTTACTTCTCTCTCATTTTCTCTCTCTCTCTCTCTCTCTCTCTCTCTCTCTCTCTCTCTCTCTCTCTCTCTCTCTCTATTTGTACGATCCCCTCTACATATTTCTCTATCCTATCCTTCTTAACTTTTTTTTTTCTCTCGAGATTTATTTATTCTCTCTTTCTCTCTCTCTCTCTCTCTCTCTCTCTCTCTCTCTCTCTCTCTCTCTCTCTCTCTCTCTCTCTCTCTCTCTCTCTCCCACTCCAACTCCAACTCTAACACACATACATTTTAAAAATATTTTTTTTTGTGCGATCGTCATTTGTCTTCCTCTCCCCCGGGTCGCCATCTTGGATTCCTTATCTGTTGTCAACAAAGGAAGGCCGTTAAAGTTGACGGCCTTGATCATCGACCGTGGTGTTCGATGACGGGGAAATCAGATCAAAAGCCGATGGCGAGAAAACACATGGAAGAAAAAAAAGTAGCTGAAAAAAGAAATATGAAAAAAAGGAAGAGAGAGAGAGAGAGAAACAAAAAACAGGAAAGGAAAAATAGAATGGTGTTTCGTCTCTGAATCATCATGTAATTGTATATCCAATCGATTGGAACATCGCTCCATAAATGGCAAAGTGCGTCGAGTAAAGGAGGGAGGAAGAGAGAGAGAGAGACAAATCAAAACAGACATACAGACAAAGAAAAAAGATATAAAAAAAAGTTAACGAAATTTCTAAAAAATCTCCCAACCGTCCTAACCGGCAACCAAGAGGCAAATGACGCGTGTTATTATCACCCAAACCAGAAGGCCATAAGAGTATCACCAAAGTCGTATCATCTCCTTTACATTACGGTAATAACAAATAACTGTAATTCCAACCCAACAACAACAAAAAGAGTACATAATAACAGCCACAGACAACAATACAATGACAACTCATCGAACAAGAAAACGAGAAATACTTCCTTGTTTTTATACAGTACACGTTGTATGTACACCTGGAGCCCTTTTTTTTACCCAGCTTGGCAGATGAATGGAGACAGTTGTATAAGACTTTTTTCCCCCCTTCGCTTCCCCCTCGCGAAATAAGAGGGTTGGGGGAGGTCTCGGGAGAAGGAAGAGGAGGAGGGCGGGTGGGGGGCGGGGGAGAGGGGAAGGAGTTCTAGGGGGGAACGTAAAGATTTAGGGTGGGGGGATAGGGAGGGGGATGGAAGGGGGGAGGTACTTCGTCCTAGTTTTTTGCGTAAAGACAGCAGGGGCGCGTGGGAAAAAGGGAGTTAGTTAAGTGGTAAGTTGGCAACGGGAGTGCGTGCGCGTGAGGGAGAAAGGGAGGAGTGGGGGGGAGGGGGGGGATGTATTTGTTTGTTGCCGTGGCGGTGGAAGTTGTGGTAGTGACTAGCAATTGCTAATTGGCGTTCCCGATGAGCGGGTTAATTATTAGCGGTGTGTTTGCGTACATGGATGTTTACAGGTGGGTTGTGTCTGTCTGTCTGCGTGTGCGTGTCTGCGTCGGCAGTTTTCTTTCCTTCAATTAATCTCTCTCTGTTTCTGTCTCTCGCTGCCTTTACTCCTGTCTTTGCCTTCGTCTTTGTCACTCTCTCTGTATCTCTCACTCTCTCTTTTTATCTATCTCATTCTCTCTCTCTCTCTCTCTCTCTCTCTCTCTCTCTCTCTCTCTCTCTCTCTCTCTCTCTTCCTTTCTCTCTCTCTCTCTCTCATCTTTCCCTCTTATCATTACTGCATGCAATAGCCATCAGCGCAATAAGACCATTATTCAATCGACAGGAGCTACGGGAAGGGGAAGGGTAGGGGGAGAGAGAGAGAAGGAGGGGGAGCCCGGAAGGGGAGAGGGCTACGGGTAGGAGGGGAGGGAGGGAGGGAGGGAGGGTATCGCGTGCCTCTTCTGCAGGGGTTCATTTCAAGTTTCTCTTAAGGTTTCCTGTTATTGACTCTCAGGAAACCCCGCTAGCGCGACTACCCCGCTAGCGAGACCCGGTCCGCTTCGCCGAGATCTGGATACTGATTAGAGGGAATTGAGGTAGATATTAATGAAGGAAATCGATCATTTAACACCTTGATAACTACGAAGATTGCGATGCTGCGCGCATTGCAAATTCGGAAGGTGAGATAACGGTTTTGTTTTGATTTTTTTTCTTTTTTTTCTGTTCCTCTGCTTTCTATTCTTCTTTTGGTATTGTTATGGTTATTATGGTAATGATGATAATGATTTTAATTGCTTTTGTTATTACCATCCTTATCATTGTAATTATTGCTATCACTACTACTAGTAGTAGTAGCATTGTCAGTATCATTGAGATATTGTTATTATGATGATGTTGATGATTATTATTGTCATAATGATTAGTGTTAGTTTCATTATCATTATTTATATTCATCTCATCATCCAGTCTCTCTCTCTCTCTCTCTCTCTCTCTCTCTCTCTCTCTCTCTCTCTCTCTCTCTCTCTCTCTCTCTCTCTCTCTCTCTCTCTCTCTCTCTCCTTCAGTCTGTGCAAAAACGTGCCAACCTTAATTGTTAAATTTATAACCTCATTATGCAAGCGTTAATGAATTTAGTTAATTATCTATTCATAACATTGAGGTCTATTTGCGTTTGTTTGTTTTTTCGTCTTGATATAAATAAATAAGTTAGAGCAAATATGATAAAAGAAAACTACGATCAGAGAAAATCAAGAAAATAAAGTAGATAAAAAGAAAATAAAAGAAAAACGAAAAAAAATAAGAAAAAAGATTTGGGACAATAAGGGGGGGGGGGAGGACGTAGGACTAGAAGGGAGGAAAGGGGGAGGGGGGAGGGGGAATAGAACAATCTAAGGTCATTAAGCTTCCTTTTTTTTCTTTCTTTTTCTTTTTCTTCTTTGGGGGATTACGGCCGAAACCTTGACGAAAGGAGGGCATTAGGCCAGAAGAAGAGGAGATAGAAGGAGCGAAGGAAGGGAGAAAGCGAGAGGTGAATAAACAGGGAAGCATAGATAGATAGAGAGATAGCTAGATAGATAGAGAGAGAGAGAGAAAGATGTACATAGATAGATAGACAGACAGATAAAATATCTATCTAAGTTAGAATCAGCATAGAAAGCTCCTCGCTTCCTCTACATCCTAGCCCCCCCCCCCCCCACACACACACATACCCTGCCCCCTTACACAAACGACTACCCTTAAATCGCTTTAAAGAACAAACAGACCTCCGATTCTTGGCCGACTCAAAGGCAAGCATTAATTCCTCTCTTGAAGAAGCAGACGGTCAGTAGAGGCGAGACTAAGAGCAGAGGTGTGAGCAGACGCGCCAGCAGTAAAACCTCAGCAGAAGGTACTCCATCTGCTGTCACGTTTTCAGATAATTGTTCTCAAGTGGTCAAGTTGCAGGAATAAAGAGGGAGGGGGGAGGTGGGGGGAAGGAGGGGACGACGGTCTGAAAGAAAAAACGGAGAGAGAAAAATAGAGAGAGAGAGAGAGAGAGAGAGAGAGAGAGAGAGAGAGAGAGAGAGAGTGAGAGAGAGAGAGATAATACAGGTCCATCATTTCCCATCATAACGAAAAAATCCATATGTATATAAAAAAAACAATAAACGAAAAGTAACATATACCAACCCACTTTATAAACAACGCCTGAACGAAGACAAAATCCAAACCACAAAAAAAAAAAACGAAAACGAACGATGTAAAACGAAACACAACCACCAACACTGACTAAGGCAAATCCAGCAGCATTACAAAACGAACGAAAGTTATAGCCTCTATAACTCCAATAACTTTAGAGAGCATAACAGCAAGCAGACAGCATTGGCACAGAGGCCTTAGTGGCTGGGTGTCCTTGCGGGAAAACGTCACGTCGACTTTATGAATGGCCGAGGAACGTGTGTGTGGGCTCCGGTGTGCGTGTGTGTGTGTGTGTGTGTGTGTGTGTGTGTGTGTGTGTGTGTGTATGTGAGAGAGAGAGAAAGAGAGAGAGAGAGTGTGTGTATGTGTTTTCTATTCGTGGTCTTATTATCATTTATTTATTTGTATGTTTGATTGTTCACTTACCTATTTTACTATCTTCTCTATTTATTAATTCATTTCATTTATATTCATTTTTTATCTACTTGTACAAGCACAGACGCAGCACGCACACACACACACACACGCACAGATATAGATAAATATACATTAGTATCTATCTATTCATTCAGACACACACACACACACATACATCACTCTATTACCTCCGTTTTTCTTGTTTTCTTTTTCTCGCTTCATTTATTCCCCCTAAGTAGAAAGAAGCTCAGGGCATATATGGGCGTATCTGACAGGAACGGAGGGCGGGAAGAGGGCGTCTATATGGGTGGAACTTAGATCATAAATCCAAGCTTTCTTCCGTATATGCAAAACTCTCACTTCCATAAAGAAAACGGAATGAGGATTTCTTTGCCGGGGGGACTATAGGGACTGTAAGGTGTTTCATGTAGTTTTTTTCTTTTCTTTTTTTTTTTTTGGAACAAGGAGATCGACGTTAGAAGTGATTGAAATAGAAGTGAAGGTTGGAGAGGAATAAGGAGATAGAGAGAGAAAGGGAGGGGGAAAGGGTAGGGTAAAAGAGAAAAGTAAATGGATGTAAATAGGTAGATCGATAGGTAGATAGATAGATAGATAGATAGATAGATAGATTCCATGTCATGGCTAATCATTGAGTCTATTCATCTGCAAAACCCAAGTCAGCCTCGACCTCCCACGACAAGGGAGAACAGGAAGGTTGTTCTTCAAGGGTGTTATAGCGATGCCTTTTCGGGGTCCCGGATGGTCGGATGGTGAACAAACTCGGGTTGTCTGTGTACTTGGAGGGTTTTTTTTTGTGTATACATGCAAGCAGGTACGTAATTTGAGTTGATATAAGCGCATTCATGCATGCAGGTAACTTAGTATACTTTCAAGCACGCATTTATCGACGTACCCACTCACTCACGCACTCATCAGTGTACTCACTAACTCACGAGCGTACTCATCGATACACACACTCAGTACTTATTCGCGTACACATAAACTCACTAACTCACTCATCAACGCACTTACTAACTCACGCACCCCTCATGCACTCACCAACACACTCATCGACGCACCCACTCATTCACTCACTCACGCACGCGCTCATCAACGCACTCACTAACTCACGCATTCACACACGAGGCGGATGATTATGTTTGATCGGTCAGGTGATCAAAGCGATGAATGAGGAACAACTCCGTGAAAAGGAGGATGCTGATGATGCGGCAGAATGGGAGATGAGGGAGAGAAATAAGAAAAGAAAAAGAAAAAGGGAAAAAAATGGAAAGAAATTCGTAAAGGGAGGAAATTAACACACACAAAAAATAACAAAAACAAAAAAAAATCATATAAAAGTAACAACACAAAAAATTGAGTAAAAATCGACAATGGAAAAAATCCGAATAGTGACCTATCCTTCCCCCTTTCCACCACCCCCTCCCCTCCCCCCCCTCTCAAAAAAAAAAGAAAAAAAAAATCCCAGACGAGGTAGCGTGAGATGGAGAGAGAGAGTATCACAATCCCGACCACGGACTTAAATCAACACGGCGCTGTGTGTTCGAGTCGATCAGATAGTTAAAACATCCTGCCGTGTTGATGAGGCGATTGGAAAACATCCCCCCCTTCCCCCTTCCCCCCATCTCCCCCCTCTTCCCCCCCCTTCCTCCCCCCCCTTCCCCCCCTTTCCTGATGAGACCGATAGTTAGGAAGGAACAAAGGTGTGCGACCTTGGGAGCGCCGTAGAGTGGGGAATTGATGTACCAGTCACGGCTACCACGTGAACCGTATATCATCGAAAGCGTGACTTCTGATCTGCGTTTATCAGGGAGTGTGGGTGTGTGGGTGGGTGGGTGGGTGGGGGTGGGTGGGTGGTTGGGGGAAGGGGGTAGGGGGTAGGGGGAGAGAGCGTGCGAGTGCGTGTGTTTGTGTTTTTTTTTTTTTTTTTTTTTTTCGTTCTCTCTGTCTTTTTCTCCGTTTCTGGATGTGTGTTTGAGTGTGGTGTTTCTGTTTCTGGATCTATAAGGTTTATCTATTTATCAATCTCTTTATCTATCTCTTTCTGTTATCTATTCATCTATCTATATTGTCTCTTTCTTCTATGTATCCATCTTATTCTCTAACTAATGATCCATCTGAATATATTTAGCTGTATTACTTCCCGCATCTTGTACTCTATCGTGTTTGTGTCAGCCCTTTTATTGTCTCTTTCTCCCTCTTTCCTTTTATTCCCTCACATTACCCCGTCCCCTCTCTCTCTTTCTCTCTGGTAAAATCCCTCTCTCTCTCTCTAGCTCTAGCTCTCTCTCTCTCTCTCTCTCTCTCTCTCTCTCTCTCTCTCTCTCTCTCTCTCTCTCTCTCTCTCTCTCTCTCTCTCTGGTAAAATCACACACACACGCACACACTCTCTCTCTCTGTTTGCCAATGTGTCTGTGTCTGTGTCTATTTGCCTGTCTGGCGCTCCCCCCGAGGTAGTCTGCTCAACCGCAAAGTGTATTACTATGTCTGCTCGCTCGCCGAAGCCTGAAGTTCTTCGCTTTAGTCTTATCAAAAAAAAGAAAAGAAAAAAGAGAAAAATCTCCATGTTTTAGTAATGGTTTTTGTTCTGCTCGCGTCATTTAGTTTTAAAATGATCAAGTCTTTTTATCTCTCGAGTTCTCAAGAAGTTCTCGCGAGATTCTTTGGGAAACGAAGTATTTTGAACACGATGTCATGATAAATGATTGTAAAAAAAATATATATATATTAAAAAAATGACTTAACTACCTAACCACCACATTATCTTGCCTTGTCACTTCGGTGTTTTTCTTCAAGCCTCCGTTCACAGGGCGAGTCTGTCTGCGTTATCACTTAAGTGGAGGACTTATGAGAATCGAGTCAAGTTGGACCTCGATTGTAGGAGGAGGAGGAGGAGGAGGAGGGGGAGAGGGAGAGGACAGGGGAGGGATAGAGACACTTCTAATCTCTATCGCTTCAGGTTTTATCAGTTAAAAGGGGGTATTGCCTCTCTTTCAAACTCCACTTTTTGAATAAATCTCGTATGTGGAGGCGTCGATTCAGTAATTTGCCGAGTGGAATGAGCTACTGCTGTCGTAAAGTGAGCTGCTGTTTTCCTACTCCAGTGATAGCTGTCGACTTGCTCTAGTTGTCAACAATTTATTATTCCGGGCAATTATGAGACGTGCATATTCTCTCTCTCTCTTTCTCTCTCTGCGGCTCTTATTCTCTCTTTCTTGATATTTATGGCGTTGTAACTTTATTTTTTTTTTGCTCTCTCTGTCTCGGTCTGTTTGTCGGTCGTTTGGCCAACAATGTATGTCTCAGAAACTAATATGAACTGTACAAATCATTTAGGCATAGTTCCTATGCCTATTCATGTGTATACAATGTATATAGTATGAATAAATATATCAAAATCAAATCAAATCTCTCTCTCTCTCTCTCTCTCTCTCTCTCTCTCTCTCTCTCTCTCTCTCTCTCCCTCCCCCTCTCTCTCCCTCTCCCTCCCCCTCTCTCTCTCTCCCTCCCTCTCTCTCTCCCCTCTCTCTCCCCCTCCCTCCCTCTCCCTCTCTCTCCCCCTCCCTCTCTCTCCCTCTCCCTCTCCCTCCCCCCCCTCTCTCCCTCTCTCTCCCTCTCTGGTAAAATCACCGACTTCCTACCTATCAAGGAGACCGCATTCTACCATGCGCCAAAGTGTGTTTAATTAACGAATTCTGGTCCATTATGACTTTTATTTGCCTGTTTGCACGGAATAGCAAACACAAGAATTGTTAGCCAATTGGTATTCCATCTGGTCTTACATGGCAATATACGATGCAATCAAGACTAGTTACTGCAAGTTGCAATGCAGCTAGTGGATCATTTATTGCCACAAGGATCTGCAACATTAACTTTTTTGGGGGGATATATTCTTTCCTTTTTTTTGCCCCTTCTCCCTTTGTACATTCGGATTGTAAATCTAGCTGTCAGAGTAACGTCGACGGTAATTCAGCTGTTATGGGATTAGTGAATATCTCCATCGAATGAAGATGGGGGGCGAGGATGCTGTCGGAAATGTTAGAACGTTAGAACTATTTTGAAAATGGAGGGGGGAGGGTTAATGGGTGTGTTTGTTTGTTTCTTTGTGTGTGTGTGTGTGTGTGTGTGTGTGTGTGTGTGTGTGTGTGTGTGTGTGTGTGTGTGTGTGTGTGTGTGTGTGTCTGATGAAAGCTCTCGACCTTTATCAATATACTGTTGCTCTTTTTATCACACCATTCTTTAACGAGTTTCCAAAGTACTCGTAGAACCACTCTGATTAAAACAACTACCGTTTTTGCCACTTCGATCATTCTACTTCTGGAGCTATTAGCACATTTACTTCTGTTATCTTTCATAGATCCAAAAACGAGTTTGCTTTTTTAGTAATTATCGATGGTCTTGAGCATACATAAGCTCGACAGAAATGGCACATCGGATGGCTCAATTGCGCGTTGCTCTCGACACGTTTTAACTTTCGACCAATCGCCTGTCGTTGTCATAGTGGTTCTCATCACCACTTGGCTCTTGACCAATCGGCTCAAGACTCGACCACTAACTCCACCAATCATCTCCCCTCGTCACATGAACCTCCACCAATCATCTCCCATCATCACATAAGCTTCCACCAATCATCTCCCATCGTCACATGACTCTCCACCAATCATCTCCCCTCGTCACATGAGCCTCCACCAATCATCTCCCATCATCACATGAACCTCCACCAATCATCTCCCATCGTCACATGACTCTCCACCAATCATCTCCCATCGTCACATGACTCTCCACCAATCAGCTCCCATCGTCACTCGAGCCTCGACCAATCAACGGGTATCAGTGCCATCTCCGCCATAAACAGCGCGGTCGTGTCGTGGACTTAAAGTGTAATCCTCCGCCATTACATTTAAGTGTGGGTTTATGAAGTCTTCGAAGCTCTTGATACCACAGGGAAGGCAGGGGCATCGTGACGAGCCTCCAGTGTGTCCAGAAAAGCGAACACATCTTTAAGAGAAGATGACGGGGCTCCCGATGAGAAATGGGGGTGTGGGGAAGGGGGGGGGGGGAGGAGGAGATGAGGGGGGAGGGGAGAGGGGAGGGAGGGAGAAAGAAAGCACGTTTATACACCAGCTTTTAATTGTGTTGTTTAGGAATTTTGTTTGAAGGAGGTGGGAGCAATTAAGGAAAAACGATGCTCCTTAAGAAAACCGTCTGGGAGGAGAGACGGGTTGGGAGGTTCAGCTTGCTTTTGACATCACTGATTTTTTTTCGTTCTTTTATTCTTTTCTTTTTTGAAGGAAAGAGTCTAATTGGCAACACTGTAACTCGTGGCTTCCAATAACTGCGATAAGAAAGGGATTATTACAGATTTATCGGGAGTCAGGATTATTTTTCACTAATCTTAAGAATGGCAATATGTATGAATATTGTATCAATGTAAGTTTATGATTAAACATTATGGTCGCCGTAAAAGAAGTTAAGATTTCTTCCACTATAAAGATAATTCAATTTTAATTCTCTCTCTCTCTCTCTCTCTCTCTCTCTCTCTCTCTCTCTCTCTCTCTCTCTCTCTCTCTCTCGTGCAACGTGAGGCGATGACGTCCACTAATTACCGCATGTAACATCGTGGGCGTTGATGACTCATGCTTCTTGGGGTCTGGGCGCCCTCGAGTCAACCTCCTTGTCACCCCCCTCCCCCTCCCCCAACTCCCCAACTCCCCCTTCCAAACTCCTGCCAAAGTGGGTGGTCCTCTTCTCACCTCTTCCCTCCCCACAGAATTGATCTTCCACCCCCCTCTCTATTTATCTGTCCATTTCAGTATCTCTCTGTCTTTCTTTCTACCTATCTCTCCCTCTCCCTCCCGACCCTCTCTCTCTCTCTCTCTCTCTCTCTCTCTCTCTCTATATATATATATATATATATATATATATATTACCTCTATCCCTCCCCCTCCCCCTCTCTCTATTTTTGTCTCTCTCCCTCTCTCCCTCTCTCCCATTAAATCTTTCCTTCTCCCGTATCTCCCGAAATGGATTTTCCCCAATGAAAAAAAAAAAAAAAAAAAAAAAAAAGCGGCGGACTAAAGGCACTTGCCTTGTTTCTCAGCGGTCGGCGCCGTGCGTGTCCTCGGTTCCTTTTCTTCGCAATAGTGTCGCTTATTGTTCGGAGGGGGAGGGGGGATGTGTAGGTGGGGAGGGGAGGGGGAAAGCGTGGTACGAGACCCTTCTCGTACTACGCTTTCCCCCTCCTTTTATGATATCCTACTCTCCTCCCTCTCTCCTCCTCTCCTCTCCCCTCCCCCTCCCCTTCTCTCTCTCTCTCTCTCTCTCTCTCTCTCTCTCTCTCTCTCTCTCTCTCTCTCTCTCTCTCTCTCTCTCTCTCTCTCTTCTCCTATCTTTAGTATCTCTCCTCCTGATCACCCCGTCCTCCCCTCCTGCTCTCCTCCCCCTCCTCCTCCTCTGTCTTCTCTCTCGGACACAAGTGCCATTGTTGCAGAAAAAAAAATCGTATTCGACGTGGTTGGTCCCCCAAGAGACGAAAAAGAAATTCGATTTATTTTTTGTTAAGTCTCTCTCTCTCTCTGTATATATATATATATATATATATATATATATATATATATATATATATATATATATATATATGATGTGTGTGTGTGTGTGTGTGTGTGTGTGTGTGTGTGTGTGTGTGTGTGTGTGTGTGTGTGTTATATATATATATATATCATATATATATATATATATATATATATGATATATATATATATATATATATATACATATATGATATATATATATATATATATACATATATATTTATATATGCATCTCCCCCTCTCTCTCTCTCTCTCTCTCTCTCTCTCTCTCCCTCTCTCCCTCTCTCCCCCTCCCTCCCCCCCCCTCCCCCCCTCCCTCCCTCCCCCCCTCCCTCCCTCCCTCCCTCCCTCCCTCCCTCTCCCTCCCTCCCTCCCTCCCTCCCTCCCCTCTTCCCCTCCCTCCCTCCACCAAAGCGTACCATCGTCCTTTTTCGCCCGTGTGTGCGCGTCAGAAAGCTCCACTTTTGCACGGTATGCTTTCAAGCCTGTGAGCGCCATCTGGATTTATTTATTGCTACTAAATAAAGGCAGAAACAATTACCGTCACTGATTGGTTATTTATGTCATGGGGGGGGGGGTAGGGTAGTTCGGGGAGATGGAGGAGGGGGTGGCGTGGTTGTGGTGGTGAGGGGGAGGTGTGGTAGTGGTGGGGGAGAGGGAGATTGGGAGGTGGGGGAGGGGTAGTAGGGGAGGTGGGGGGGGGGAGTATAGGCCAAATGATTCGTCTTGCACTCTTCTCCCCTCTTTTCCATAGGGGTGACATTAGCTTGACACCTATCAAGAGACAGAGAGAGAAAAGAGAATCACTTTAAGAATACCGCCTCCTCACACCCCCTTCTCTCCCCCCCTTCACCCCTCTTCCCCCTCTCCCCCGCCCCGTCCCCGTCCCCTTTTCTGTGGTCACTTCGTATGCCAACTGTTGAATATAATATCACGTACAACAAATGAGGGAAAAAATAAATATAAAACAAAAACTACTTAATATATATATTTATTTATTAAACTATTTATTTATATATATTCTAACCCTTATGAATATACGATAAATAAAAAAGAAACGAACAAGGAAATTAAAGATAAAAATTATCCTGTTTAAACTCAACCCTTCCCCCTCACCCCCTCACCCCCTCACCTCCCCTCCCCTCTTTCATAACATAAGAAGATGGGGGGGGGGGTAAGTTCATAATAACAAAGCTTAGAACTGAAAGTGCTCTGAACTCGGTTCACTAACTCAACGAAATGTGTTAAAACGTGTTAGACTTGACATTGTAATTCACCTAATTTTTTGTCATCCATCTTTATGAAAAAAGAAAGTTATTGTTATTTTTTTTCTTTCAGTTTAGTAAGGTTGAAGAGAAAATCTAATAATAACATGAAAAGAATGATGAATGAGGAAGTGGAAGTGAGGAAAATGATAGACGAGTGAAATATTCGTCTTCACCCCCCCCCCCTCCCGATTTCCTCTAAGAAAGAAAGAAGATTAATATTGCTGTCGGATATTGCTGGCAGCGATTCATACATTAGCAAATTATGTATAAATGTATCTATGTATAGACAGATAGATGAATACACGCACACACAAGTACACTTTCTAACACATACGCAGACACTCATAGATATGGATACAAGCAAACACACACACAAAGAGAGAGAGAGAGAAAGAAAGAAAGAAAGAGAGAGAGAGAGAGAGAGAGACACGTACAAACATACAAACAAACAAACAAACAAACACAAAACCCACACATTCCACTCTCTCTCAAACTCTCTCTCTCAATTGGCCATTTTATTCCGTTACAGAGAACATTTTTTTTTTTTACTTCTTCCAATAACTTCCATTCCATTTGTCTTCTCGGTGCGTAGTTAGTGTTGTTTCTGTCAATATGGTCGGTGTTGCTATTGCTGTGTGTGGGAAGTGGTGATTGCAGTGGGTAGCTTTTTGCTTTTTTTTTTTCTCTGTCTCTATTTCATTTTTATTGATTGATTTACTTTCGTTTTTTTTCTATGATTTGTTGTTGTTTTTTTGCCTCATATTTTTGGGTGAGGGAGGTTCTCTTTTTGTTTGTTTTTTTGTTTGTCTTTCTTCTGTTTGTCGGTCGGTCTGTTGTCTGTAACTCTCTCTCTCTCTCTCTCTCTCTCTCTCTCTCTCTTTCTGTCTCCCTTCCTCCTTCCTTCCCTCTTTCCCTCCCTCCCTCCTTCCCTCCCTCCCTCCCTCCCTCCCTCCCTCCTTAACTCCCTCCCTCCTTAACTCCCTCCTTTCCTCCTTTCCTCCTTCCCTCCCACCTTTCCTCCTTCCCTCCCTCTTTCCATCCCTCCTCCCTTCCCTCCTTCCAACCTCACATTCAATCCATCTATCCATCCATCCATTTAATCCTTCCCTGTCTCTTTCCCTCTCATTCCATCCTTCACTGGCCCTCGGGTTGTACAAACACCAAACCTCACGTACAAGGACTTTGCTTTGAGGTCAGAGGAGAGAGAGAGAGAAAGAATGAGAGAGAGATAGAGAAAACGAACAATTACTCCCGGATCTAGAAAAGGCGTTTGCTCATTATGACACCGGGAAGCAAGGCAAGAGACGCGACCAAGCAGGGCAAAGCCGAGGAAAGCCGAGGAAAGCCGAGGAGAACCGAGAAGAGCCGAGGGAAAATGGGTGGAAAGTCGAGATATGTACGTGTCAGCTTGGAAGAATCTCTTTCTCTCTATATCTCTATTTCCAACTCTCTCTACCTCTCTTTGTCTGTCTCTCTCTCTCTTTCTCTCTCTCTCTATCTATCTATCTATCTATCTCTTTATCTCTATCTCTCTCTGTGTCTCTCACTCTCTCTCTTTCTTTCTCTCTGTCTCTTTCTCTCTCTTTCTCTCTCTCTCTCTCTTTCTTTCTTTCTCTCTCTCTCTCTCTCTCTCTCTCTCTCTCTCTCTCTCTCTCTCTCTCTCTCTCTCTCTCTCTCTCTCTCTCTCTCTCTCTCTCTCTCTCTCTCTCTCTCTCTCTCTGCGTTTGTGTGTGTATGTATATGTACATCTATATGTATACGTATATGTATGTGCGTGTGTGTGAGAAAGAAAGAAAGAAAAAGAGAAAACTTTAATTATTGTGTTCTCATGATTCTCATATTCTTTAATTAATTATCATAGCAGATCGCCTGAGGAGTAAATTCCACAATATCACTTCAATAACAGATTTTCAAACAGTCACCAAACCGTTACGCAATCGACACACATTACCAAGCAATCTACACAAGGCCTTCTATTTCATAATACAAATAGACAGATATTTCAACGCCACCCTTGATTACTCTTTCTAGCACTTTGGATAGTAATTATAGATTCGGGATTAGGGAATAGAGGAGGTAATGCTCCGTAATAGGATCTAATCGTTTATAGGCCGCGGACGTGACGAAGAGGTAAGCTTTATCCATAATAGGAGGAATCGTTGACTTGAGAAATGGCTGTTGGAAAACTACGTGACATCCTGTAGGTAAGATTTTTTTTTCCGGAAAATGGGTTCTCTGGCGGTGTGGTAAGTTTACGTTTTTCTTTCTTTCTTTTTATTTTTTATTATTATTTACTTATTCATTTTATTTATTTATTTTTTTATTTTTTTTGGGGGGGTGTTGGCAGATTGTTTTTCGTTTTTCTTTTTCTTTTTTTTTTCTTTTTTTTTCTTTTTATAGTGGTGTATATATACATATACATGCACATATACATACACACACAAAACACATGCACGAAAATCTAACACAAACACGAAAAAACACACGTAGATACTCAACCCCTTCCCCTCACCCCTCTTCCACCCCTTACTCCTCTCTCCTCCCTCCCCCCACCTCCCCATCATCACCCCACACACGCACACACTTAAGCACAATTCCCCCACCCCCCTCCCCCTACCCCCCACCCACCCCCTACCCCCCTCCACCCTCCGCCCACCCCACCTCCCCGGTTCACCACTAACACAAAGATCCAACACCACTAAACCCAGCGTGTCATAAACTCAAAAGCTAAACGCATTGCACCAACGACCCACAACAGAAATTGCGTCACGAAGGAAAAATATATCTCATTGCTTGTGCCTTCAACGGTGACGTCAGAGTTGAATCATCACATGATTGATGACGTAATGAGTGTCTCCCATCTCCTCTCCTCTCCCCCTCCCCCCCCCCCTCCCCTTTCTCCCCCATTGCACCCCCATTTAAATAGATATGAAATTATATAAAAGGGGACGTTAATGTCATTATAACAGTACGTGCAAAATGGTAATGATGGTGATAATGAGGATGGTGAGAATGGTAATATCGATAATGATGATGGTGATGATAATTGTGATAATGATGATGATAATGATAAAAATGATAATGATAAAAATTATAATGACAATCATGATGATGATTATATAAATAAAACGATGAGCCAATGATAACAACTAGAACAATCATAATGATAATAATAATAAGATAACGCTAATCGGAAATTATGAAATAATTATCCGGATGTATGTCTGGCAGTGTGACTTTTCCGTTATAATCAAGGGCTGTGCTGCTTTTATTATGTATGCAAATGATATGGAGTTTATTGACGTAAATTGGTACACGCCGTGTGCGCGTATGTCGGCTGAACAGGATGAACAAACAAACAAGAACAAAAAGAAGAATCCCCTGTTCACCTCTCCCCCCCCCCCTCCCTCCCTTTCTAACAAACGTATATATTCTGAACAAACAGGAAACCTAACTGAACGAAATTAACAGAATTAATAATAAAGGAACACAAGAACAGAAAAGAACAATCCAGCTGTTCAACCCTCCCTTTCCCCTCCCCCTCCCAGTCCCCCACTCTCTCACCACCCCGGGGGGGCGTAGACACAACAAGCGTATCTTTGAAGAACAAGCAGGAAATCCTATCTACACGAGAGGATCAGATTGAACACAAGAACAGAAAAGAACAATCCTCCCCCCTAAAGTCAGCCTTCTACCCTCCCCCCCTCCCATCACCCCGGGGGCGTAGACACAACAAGCGTATTTCGATGATAAGGATCGTAACGTGACTCAGCATATCTGGGAGAAGGTTAGAACACTGTGTTTATTCTTTTTCTATGGGGTTCGATTCTCTTTTGTTTTTCTTGATCTATTTACCTATTTCTTTGCTTGTGTTTTTGTTTGTTTGTTTATTTGTTTAGTCATTTGTTAGTGTGTTTGTTTGTTTATTTATTTGTTCATATTTTTGTCTATTCATACATTTATTTTTCACAATGAAAGAGGGGTAATTCGTGTATATTTTTTGTTGTAGTTGTTTAGCTCTTTGAGATAATAATTAAAGTATTTATTTGTTGGTTTGTGATATGTTTTTTTCTTTTTTGTTGTTTGTTAAAAAAAATGGTTCGTGATAATAACTTATAATTATTTGTCACTAGTTTATAAAGTTTATGTAAGTTCTATAAATGTCTTAAACCGTACTAGATATTTTCGCATTGTGTCCTTGAATGACTCCTTCGTACGCAATACTATATACGCACAGGAAGGCTGAGACGTTATGCGTAATATCCGCTCCATAAATAAAACAAAGAAAAGAATAAGATATAATGCTACTTCTTGGAATTTATCTCCAGAAATAGATTCAAGGGAAGGGGGGAAGGGGAGGAGGTATGATGAGGAGGAGGGGGAAGAGGAATGAGAGGAGGGGGAAGGGGAAGGGGAAGGAGGGGAGGAGGGGGAGGGGGGAATGGGAGGTTGGGAAGGGGGAGATGGGAGGAGGGGAAGTGGGGAAAGGGAAGGTGGGGGGAGAAGGAGGAGGAGGGGAAGGGGAGGAAGGAGAGAAAACGGAAGGGGAGGGGGAAGGTAGAAGTGGGAGAATAATGAGAGGAGGGGGAGGAGGAGAGGGAAGGAGAAGGAGAAAATACGAGAGAAGATGGGAGGAGGAGGGCGAAGGGGAAAAGATGAGAAGGAGAAAATACGAGAGAAGATGGGAAGGAGGAATAAGGAAGGGGGAGTCAAAAGAGGTAAAGTACAAGAGAAACCACTCGTACGCGCTTGTGGTTCCCGAGGAGCAGCGACTTGTTATAGAGAAACATTAAGGGTTCATTATCTTGTTTAAGTGTCTGGGTTATGGAAGAATTAAAAAAGGGGAGAGCGGGTGGTATAAAGAGGGAGGTAATGGAAGTGAAGAGTGAAGTGAGGACATGAGGAGGGGAAGTGAGATAGTTTCGTAGAAAGAGATGTAAGAGATGAAGGGGGGAGGTGGAATGTGGGAAGGGGAGAAGGGGGAAGGGGAAGTGGGGAAAGGGAAGGTGGGGGAGAAGGAGGAGGGGAAAGGGAGGAAGGAAAGGGAAGGGGAAGGTAGAAGAGGGAGAATAATGAGAGAAGGGGGAGGAGAGGGAAGGAGAAAATACGAGAGAAGATGGGAGGAGGGCTAAGGGGAAAAGATGAGAAGAAGAAAATACGAGAGAAGGTGGGAGGAGGAGGGCGAAGGGGAAAAGATGAGAAGAAGAAAATACGAGAGATGGAAGGAGGGCTAAGGGGAAAAGATGAGAAGGAGAAAATACGAGAGAAGATGGGAAAGAGGAAGGAGGAAGGGGGAGTCAAAAGAGGTAAAGTACAAGAGAAAACACTCGTGCGCACTTGTGGTTCCCGAAAGGTAGCGACTTGTTATAGAGAAACATTAAGGGTTCATTATCTTGTTTAAGTGTCTGGGTTATGGAAGAATTAAAAAAGGGGAGAGCGGGTGGTATAAAGAGGGAGGCAGGGGGGGGGGGGAGATAGCGTATTGCGTGGAAATAAAAGCGGTTTGTGAGAGCCAGATGTAGAGACTTGATTTTTTTTTTTTTTTGGGGGGGGAGGGGGAGGAATATGGGGGAAAATAAATAAGAATTTAGATAGATACGTAGGTAAATATATAGACACAGTATGAAAGGTAGATAGATAGATAAGTAGATAGAGCATTAGACGTAGAAAAATAGATATATACAATTACTCGCAAGATCAGAGGAAACTAGAAAGTAAAAAAGAGACACAGAGTGCAACAAAATAAAAAATAAACGAAAGGAAGCGATAAAAAAAAACGAAAGTATTTACGAAGAAGAGATAAAGGAACAATAAATAATCACAAGAAAGAGAGCGAAAAACAACAGACTCGATTCCATTTCCAGCTGATTTAAACAACAACAGGAAATTATTAGTTATAGTGGAAAAAAAGCGGGGGGAGGGGGAGGGGGGCAGGGGGATGGGCCAAGGGGTTCCGGACGTACGTATAAAACCTCACAACACGAGACCTGGAGACCAAGCCTGATGATTAGACTTTGTTCCAGGAAGTCGTCTATTGTTTCCTCGTCTGACCTTCGCAAGAATGTCTGTCATTTGGGAAAACTCAATTTTGATGCCGCGGGGGTAAGGGGGGAGGGGAGGGGAGGGGGAGGAAAGAAGGGTGGGAGGGAAGGAAAGAGAGTGAAAGACACATGGTTTGGGGGGGATGGAGAGAAAAATACACAGGTAGGAGGAGGCGTTTAAAAAAAGATCTTAAACAAGAAAGAAAAAGAGAGAGAAAGAGAGATAGATAGAGAGAGAGAAAGAGAGAGAGAGAGAGAGAGAAAGACAGAGAGAAACAGAGAGNTATAGATATAAAGATAGATATGTAGATGTATATATATAT
>BOPN01000044.1:655878-660878 GCA_017312705.2 Penaeus japonicus
GGAAGGGGAGAGGGAGAGAGCAATGGAGTAAGTGATGGCTTGCAATGATGACTTATACATGTAAATGACTCAATTGCATTCATCCGGGGGTAGGTGTCTGGTCTGTACTTATTAGGATTTCCTTCTTTGTATTCATATTATTCGTGATTGGAGCGTCGAAGGCAAAAATTGCAGCTTAAATTGGTCTGGGTGACTTGATTTCTTAGGCAGTGAGAATGAGGGAGGGAGGGAGAGAAAGAGAAGGATAGAGGGGAAGGGAGGAAGGTGGGAGAGAAAGGTAAAGAAAGAGCGCAAGATAGACGGAGAATATGAAGGGTAGATAAGAGATGGAGAGAGAGAGAGAGAGAGAGAGAGAGAGAGAAAATCAGAATGAAAAGATAAAAATAAAGAGACACGCAAAGGCAGAGATAGAAAGTTAAAAGTGACATAGAGAATAAAAGAGAGGTTGATCTTTAAAGAGATCAGGATTTTCCTCCGACGAAGTGGATTTTAATCGTAGCTCTGCTTGAAAATGTTTTGAGCTTCTGGAGGTAAACCAATCATCTACTTGTGAACCAATTCCAGTCGTGAACGAATATAATTAGCGATAATAACACAGTAGCGTGATAAGGATGATAAACGACAAACATAATCGCAACAGATGTATAACAAAATATATACGAAATATAATACAGTGTGTATATATATATGATAATACAAATGGCAAATAGCTCACAGCCTCCATGATTACATAAACTCTTGTAATCAGTTCATTTGAGGATGCTTATAAAAATAAACAGTAAGTGACAGAGCGCCTTCAGGAGGGAGCACCTGAGCGTGCAGAACCGCAGGTAATCACAGTTACGTCAGAGACAACCAAGATGAATGACCGGATAATTAAAGTGTGATACGTTACTCGACGGTAATTAAACATTAGTATGACAAACTGCCAGTACTGTTTGTAAGCTTTTGTGTTTAAGTGTGTATGAATTCGAACCAATGAGCTAATTTAGTTCAGTCCAAAAATAGAAATGAAATGAAAAAGAAGAAGAGTACAATGAGATTAGAAAATAAGAGGAACACTGCTGGCCAACAAGGCTATAAACTATAAAGACCCAGCGAGTTAATTCTGCCAAAGTGAAAGAGAGAAAACAAAAAGGAAAATACGAGGAAAAGGCCTAGGAGTAAGATAATAAATCTATACGAGAGTAAAAATAAAAGATTATATAGAAAACAGTAGGGAAGAAAATCATTTAAAGTTCAAGACAATAAGTGGCCGTTGGTGGCAGCGGTGTCATGGCGTCGATGACTCGCCCCGCTCGTAAAACTCAGCAGGGGACTGCAAATGGAAAATGAGTCTGGAAGTTGCAATTCTCATGAGAAAAAAAAGGAGCTGCTCTTCAATAGGGAAAATGAGTCTGGAAGTTGCAATTCTCATGAGAGAAAAAAAAAATAGGAGCTGCTCTTCAATAAGGAAAATGAGTCTGGAAGTTGCAATTCTCATGAGAAAAAAAAAGGAGCTGCCCTTCAATAAGGAAAATGAGTCTGGAAGTTAGTTGCAACTCTCTTGAAAGTTGCAACATTATAGGAGCTGTGCTTCGAAGTGGAAAAGGAAGTCTAGAAGTTGCAATGCCCATAAGAAATCACACACACACAAGAAAACAGAGATCGCTGGTCTAAACCAACACTGAACCTGGAAGTCAAAATTCATCAAAATCTAAAAAAAAAAAAAAAAGAAAAAAAAAATCGAATTTCCAGGTTCTTCATGCGGATCCTCAGGTGCTCGAAATTCCTCTTCCTTCGGTTTAATATCACGCCAGACATCGCTGGCATTCCCCGCCAGGTGGACGCGAAAGGGCACTGCTGAAGAAGAACAATACGGAGATAATGATTAGTCCAACAGCATTTTCGGACGGGGGAGGGGGGGGGGGGTAAGGGAGGGAGGTGACGTGAGGATGGGGGGAGGGAGATGGCGTAAGGATGGGGGGATGGAGGTGGGGGGGGGGGTAGATGGGCGTAATAGGGAGACGTGACTCAAGCAGAAAGATAATGTGGTATCATTTCGTTACACTAATGAGAGAGGGTCAAACACACACGCGCACACACGCATACGCACACGCACACGCACACGCACACGCACACGCACACGGACACGCACACGCACACGCACACGCACACACACACACACACATACACATATATAGATAGAGAGAGTATGCCCCCCCCTCTCTCTCTCTCACTCTCTCTATCTCTCTCTCTCCCTCTCCCTCTCCCTCTCCCTCTCTCTCTCCAAACGAATCCCTTCTACCAACCTGGCCCTCCTATCGTCACATCCTTCCAAGGAGAAAATACGTCCCTTACGAACCCACTTTTCAGACTTTTAAACTCACTCAACCACAAGGATTTCAAGGCTGGGAGATTAGGTGGATAGGGTCGCGTCCAGCACCGAAGGGGATAGAGGGAAGGGGATGGGGATGGGGTCTAGAAAGAAAGGAAGAGAAAGGGGAGGAGTGTGATAGAAGAGGTAAAGGAAAGAAGGGGTTGAGAAAAGAGAGGAGGGAAGTAAAGGGATGGAATAAGTTGGATAAAAAGGAAGAAAGGAAGAAACGGAGAGAGAAGAAAGGAGGAAGAAAGTGGTATATAAGAAGAACGAGATACGGGGGGAGGAATAAGAAAATAAAGAGGCAAAAAACAAAATAAACGAAAAAGAGTAGATGGGAAAGAAAAGCAGATAAATAGAAAAAAAAGAAAATCCAAGAAGGAAGGCGACAGCAATAGACAACAGAAGGGGGTTGCGTCTCCTCGGTGGCACAGCCGCTGGAATGTCAGGTCATGCAAATCCACGCAGGGAAAACCTCGCATTTAATTAGGCTTCATGCGTTCTTAATCTCTCTTTTATATCTCTCTCGTGAGGAGGATCCCGCTCGGCGTCCGTAGGCGAACACAGGGGGCGTCTGAGAGAGGGGGGGGGAGGAGGTGGAGGGGTAGGGAGGGTGAGGGAGGCAGGGGTTCTTAAGGGGATTGGAGTCGGGGTGGGAGACCCTATCGAAAGTGGGGGGGGGGAGAGTGGGGGGGGATGGATGGGATGGGTATAGGGGAGTCTTGAAAGGGGAAGGGAGGGGGGTAGGGTACGGACCCTCAGGGGAAGGGGAGGGGAGGAGGGGGGTAGTGAGAAAGGAGTGTCATCAGGTAGGTGGAGGGAGTAGTTACAGGGGCATAGGGGTGGGGGTAGGGGTATGGGGTCCATCAGGGGGGTACGAGTGTAAATGGTATACGAAAATATTCATTCTAATTAAACAGGGTCGTTCGTGGTCCTCGTGATGGCTTGTGAGAGTTTATGGGTGAGATTGGAAAAAAGGAAAGAAAGTTCCTGTGTTAATGGCTTGCATGGGGTCGTGTACTCCGTGTAATTATATATACACATATATATTGTATCATATATTTATATATATATATATATATATATATATATATATATATATATATATATATATATTTACATGCACATTTATATTTATGCATATATACGTATATACGTATGTGTATGTGTTTGTGTGCGTGTGAGTGTGTGTGTACGCGTGTGTGTGTATTGTGTGTGTGCATGTGTTCTTGCAATCTATATCTCATGTACATGAATTCATTTATTTTTATTAAATGTTTCTACTTGGTTCTTTGATACAGTACATTTATTAGTATACATATTTCTAAATATACATATCTCTAATCCTACAAATGATGTATATTTTTCTTCGCTTATGTTTCTCCTTCTCTATTTTTTTTTCTTTCTAATATTCATTTACAATTTAGATTCCCGTTTCCCGTTTTCTGTTCTAATGTTCGTTTTCTTTATCCTTTGCAGGTGAGTTGAGCTTCCACTCGTTTTCCAGTGACTACCAGCAACGGACGAGGGTAAAGATGTTTATTTGGAATAAGTATAAAAGATAAGGAGACAAGAAGAAGAAGAAGAAGAAGAAAAGTAAGAAAAAAAGTAAAATGAATAGAAAGAAGTAGGAGATAATAGAGGATACAATAGTGAGAGAGAAAGAGAAAGATAGATAGATAAATAGAGAAAGAGAGAGAGAGAGAGAGAGAGAGAGAGAGAAAGAGAGCGAGAGAGAGAGAGAGAGAGAGAGAGAGAGAGAAAGAGAAAGAGAGATAAAGAGAGAGAGAAAACTTGCAAAAGAAAAGCAAAGAGCAAGGAATCCCCCAACGCAGCTTTCCACAAGATTTCAACATTTTCCCGAAGGAGGAGGAGGTGAAAGAAAAAGAAATAAGGAGATAGATAGATACGTAGATATAGATAAAAGTTGGAGGCGTAGGAGAAAGGTTACGATAACAGTGCAAGAGAAATGGTGACGGTCTGAGAGACGATTAGATTATGCAAGAAGGAGGAGTGAGAGAGGAAAAGGGAGAGACAAATATTCGCCGATAACAAAGATAAGAAGGAAGAAAAGACTAAAAAAAAAGAAGAAAAAAAATGAATATGTATAGAAAGAGAGATAAATAGAAAAGAAATTGTAGGAAAAAGTTAGTACTTTAAAGAAAATAATGATTTATTGATATAGGTAAAGATGCAGTTAGGTTGATAATGAAATATGTACTTAGATAAGTAACAAAATGGAATAAGGAAAATATGATAAAAGAAAAGATATGAAATTTCTCATAAGTAAACAAATAGATGAAGCAGCTTCAGGTTTGAAAGAAAGCAAACAAATACAGAAGTGAATGATAACGATTATAAAGATATTACTTACAAATAATAAAGACAGTAACGATGATAATGATAATAGTAACGGTTGCAAGAACAATGATATTAATGACGATGATAAAAACAATGATAACAATGATTATAAAAATGATTATTCTAATAACAACAGCAATATCAATCATTACAGCAATGATAGAATATCACTACCACGAGCACCATTACTATTGCTACTACTACTACTACCACTACTACTACTACTACTACTACTGCTATTAAATTCCATATAAAAAAAAAATCAGAAAAATATCCCAAT
>BOPN01000044.1:663378-670878 GCA_017312705.2 Penaeus japonicus
TCTGAATATTTTTTCTTTCGTCTCTCTTCTTTCTCATCACCCTCCATCTCTTTCTCTCTTCCTCTCTCACTCTATCCCCCTCCTTCCAACACTTATTGCTCCTTCTCCTTTTCCTCCCCCTCGTCATCTTTTTCTCCTACCTCCCATACCTCTTCCTCCCCTCCTCTTTCCATTATCTTCTCCTCCTCCCCCTCCTCATTCCCACACCTCCTCCTTCCTCCTCCTTCCCACACCTCTCCCTTCCTCTTTCTCTTCCTCCTCCTTCCCACACCTCCCCCTTCCTCTTTCTCTTCCTTCTCCTTTCTACACCTCCTCCTCCTCCTCGTCCCTTCCCACACACCCTCTTCCTCCTCTTCATCCCTCCTTCCCATACCTCCTCCTTCCCAAATCTCCTCCTTCCCACACCCTCTCCTTCCTTCCTCCCCCTTCCTCCCTCCTTCCCACACCTCCTCCTAATCCTCCTCCTGCTCCTCCTGTTCCTCCTCCTCTTCCTTCGCTATCTTCACCTGACCTACATTTCACCCGTACCAAATAGACTTCATTATTATTCAAACAGCCTAGTTACTTTCCTTACACGTAAAAGTCCTTCTCGCTGGATGTGATATACCGCGACGGGCTTGGCACCGGGCCAGGGAGGGGGGGGGGGGGGGGAGGCCGATAAGCAGCGAGGGAAATATCGGTAAGAATCGGGAACAGCTGATAACGGATGGTAGTTTGTTAGAGGTTTCGATGACTCCTCGCCGTTGGCTGGGCATGTTTATCGGTTTGGATTGACTTACGTATGATTCGCCTTTTTTTTAAGTTTTCTTTTTATTCATGCTTGCTTTGTTTGTAACGTTTTTTTTTACTATTCTTGCTTGCTTTGTCTGTAACTGTCTTTCTTCCTCTTTGTTATTTTTTGCTTTATTTATTTATTATTATTTTTTTTTTTTTTTTTTTTTTTTTTTTTTTTTTTTTTTTTTTTTTTTTTTTTTTTTTTTTTTTTGCTTTTTTTAAGCTTTCTTTTTATTCCTGCTTGCTTTGTTCGTAACTTCTTTTTCTTATTCTTGCTTGTTTTGTCTGTAACTGTCTTTCTTTCTCTTTGTTATTTTTTGTTTTCTTCATTTGCTTGTCTGTATGAGCGTCTATATATTTGCATGTCTGTCTGTCTGTCTCTCCGCTCACACACTCACGCACACACATTTCGAAATTCTCCTTCTTTTTCCTGTATTTTTATTTTTGTTCGTGGATCTTGGATCAATCATCGTTGCAGTCTTTAATCTGCATGTTGATTAGCAATAAGTAATCGCGGCTTTCCAACCTGCAAAGTGTCGGCGTAATGCAAGGTAGGATGCACACACACACACACACACACACACACACACGCACACACACTCATATACATACACACACGCACGCACACACACACACACACAACCTTGATTATTATGTAAATGACATAATTTTTCATTCATTTATAAATCGTACTTATCATTTATCTTCTTATTGTCGCAGTTATCCACACTTGTCTTCATCATTCTCCTTTATCTTTTATCTTTTCTCCTTTCCTTTTATCACCTGCACTTCTTTTTCTTTTTCTTTCCTTTTTCTTTTGATAGATAATCATATATATTCCAAAAAGATGAAGACACTTTTCGTAACAGAAGCTTTATTTGCTGTCAGATAGATAGGGACATATCATGGTTTAAGATCGAGGGGAGGGGGGAGGGGGAGAAATGGGGGGAGGGCGTAAAATATATTATGCATGCACTACCCCCTCGCTCCCCCCTCTCCCCCTCTCCTCACACTCCCACTCTCCCTCCCCTTCCCCCTCCCCATTCTCCTTACATATCCTGTCTTACGTTTCTTCTATTCTTGCAATTTCATGCAATGTATGCAAAATAAGTGGGATAGTAAGAAGAAGGAAAAGAAGATGGAGGAAGAGGAGGAGGAGGAGGTAGAGGGGAAGGATAAAAGATATGATAAGAACATAGAAAACGAGAAAGAATTTTTAAAAATAAATAAACGGAGAACACGAAGAAGAAGAAGAAGAAGCAGAAGAAAACGAAGACAAAGAAGAAAAGGAAGAGGAAGAAACTAAAAAAAGAAGAAGAAAAAGAAGTAAAAAAAAACAAAGAAACCCGAAAAAGAAGATGAAGAAGAAGAAAAAAAAACGAAGACGAAGAAGAAAAAAACGAAGACGAAGAAGAAAAAGAAAAAAACGAAGACGAAGAAGAAAAAGAAGAAAAAGAAACCAAATAAGGATAACAATGATAAGAAGAAAGCGATGAAGAAGAAGAAAACAAAGAAGTGAATGAAGAAGAAGAAGAAGAAGCAGAAAGATAGGCCTCCTCCTTAAAGGATTCCATGTTCCTTAACAACTGCTTTATCCTAATTTTCTGTTTATCTATCGAGTGTGATTATCAAACACACATGAAGAAGTGTGTGATGAGCTGTCTTAGAGTATTTAGAATCGGAAAGTTCTAGATTATCTAGAGCAGTAAGAACAGATCTTGAAGGGTATTGCTCTTTCTCTCTTTCTCTCTCTTTTTCCTCATTCTTTCTCTCTCTCTCTCTCTCTCTCTCTATCTATCTATCTATATATCTATCTCCCTCTTTCTTTCTTTCTTACTCTCTTCCTCTTTTTCTTTTTCATTTAATACCCAGTATCTTTCCCTTCTTCAAGCAAATCCACTCACATCCACTCCTCTGATCCACCTGAAATCCACCTACCACATCCGAGTCACTTCTTCGATCTCAGTGGCGTTGCTCTTAGCCTTGGGGTGAGATCGTAAGTCTTTTTTGTTCGAAGTGGAAAAATGGCGGGAAAATGGCCTTGGTAGAAGAGGGAGGGAGGGGCGGGGGGCGGGAGGAGGATAGGGAGGGGGCCTAGAGAATCAGGAGGAGGAGGAGGAGGAGGAGGAGGAGGAGGAAGAGGGGGGGAGAAGAAGAGGGAAGAAAAAGGAGGAGGAGGAGATGAAGAAGAAAATGAAGGAAAAGACAAAAGTTAAGAAGGAAATGAAGAAGAAGAATAGGGAGAAAATGAAGAAGCAGGAGAAGAAAAAAGAAAAAAAGGAACACAAAGAAGAGTAGGAGGACGAGAATAGAGAAGAAAAAGAAGAGAGTGACGATGACGAGTAGGTGTTTGAGGAGCAGGAAGAAGTTGATGAGGAAAATGTCAATCAATCAATCAGTCATTCAATAATAGTCAGCAGAAGAAGAAGAAGGAGAAGGAGGTACTACGGAGAGGGATAGGGGTGGGATAGGGGAGGGAGGGGGAAGACAAGAATATAGCTCTCCTTTCCTCAAAAAAAAAAAAAAAGAATTAGTCACAATCTTAGGCGACCCGGAATTAGCGTTTTCCCTGCGGTTTGTCGCGGTCGCTTTCCCTAACGACCGAGACGCGCGACCGGTGACGCAACCATCCTTCATGTTTCATGTTGTGGCTTCGCTCCCGTCGCTTTATCCGGGGCCTTTTAGTCTTTGGGTCTTTTGGTCTTGAGTTCCTTTTATTTGTCTTTTTCTACTCGTTTTGCTGCTGTTGTTTTTGTTTTTGTTTCCTCTGCTTTGTTGTCTTTTAGTCTGTCTTTGTCTGTCTCTGTTTGTCTGTTTATATTTCTGTCTTTATTTGCTTATGTGCATATCTCTCCTCCCCCCCCCCTCTCTCTCTCTCTCTCTCTCTCTCTCTCTCTCTCTCTCCCCTCTCTCTTCTGTGTACAAGCCTATATTTATCTACATCCGTGTGTGTGCTACCTCCCCCTCTCTTTTTGATCTAAGCATTACTTTCCTATGACTTTACGAACACCTCTCCTTCAGTGTGAGCAGGGTGGCCTCTGTAATCAAGTAAGGCCGTACGCTACAGCGCCTTAAGTCCATCAACTACAGGAGAAAACTAGGCTACATAAATCTAAGTAACAGGTCCCGATTTTGAAGACGTGGCATTACCGTTTAGAAGATGGCGGACCAGCGACGTTTAATTCGAAGCTTCGGAACGCTTAAGCAAAACAGCAGAATATATATTGCCTCTTTTTTTCTTTTTTCTTTTTTGTCTGTTCTTATCTACTTTTTTTGTGTTCTTCTTCTCTCTGTCTTACATAGTCATTCCTTTTTTTTTTCTCCTTGTTTTTTATCTCGATTCTAGTTAGTACTTAGGTTTTATCAGCTTAGTTCCTGAATGCTTCTAATGTATTGCCTGCTCTTTTGACTCGAGCTAATAGCCCCAATCCCCAAATAGGTGTGATGCTTGAACATAATTCTTATGATGATTATTCTGAATAAAGTCATCCTTTGTCGATGATCAGTCCTTGGAGGTATCGAAGAAGTAGGTCTGGAATGAGGAGGGAAAGAGGGGAGGGAGGAGAGAGGGAAGATAGAGGGATGGAGATATGGAGAGAGTGAAGGTGAGGGTGAGGTTGTGGTAGAGGGAGAAGGAGAAGGTGAATGTGAGGTTAAGGGAGAAGGTGAAGGAGAGAGAGAAAAAGGAAGTCACACCAAAAAAGAGAACCATAACTCAAACGCCAACAAGCGATCACATAAACACTTACCACTTACCGCCCTCCCATTCCTTCTCCAACACAGCCATCAACATCACCCCCGCCCCCCTCCTCCCAATCCTACACCCTACATCACCCTCACCTTACCCCCATATCCCCAAAGCCATTCCCATTATCCCCCTCCCCCCCCCTCCCAAACCCCTCTTACCCCCATATCCCCAAAGCCATTCCCATTATCCCCCCTCCCCCCCTCTCCCAAACCCCCCTATCCCTCTGTCCTTTGCCTATCCTCTCCGCCTGTGACTGAGTAGGACCTGCGCATGACCGAATCTGAACATGCACGATCCTCTATTAACGAGCATTTCTTGCCGAGATGGATCAGCGGTCGTGTGTCATGATGCAAATTGCTTTTTTTTATGAATCATGGGCATTGAGGGCAGGTCGATAAAGCCGCAGTTTTAGTGTATTTATCATGTAACAAGCGCCTTTAAGGTCTTGGGGCTTAGTTAGTGGGTTGGTGATTTGACTTATTATCGGGTTACGATTTTGATTTTTATTTTTTTTCGGAACTAAATTGATATTTAGGTTTTGAGAGAGAGAGAGAGGGGGAGAGATAGATAGATAGAGAGAGGGAGAGAGAGAGAGAGAGAGAGAGAGAGAGAGAGAGAGAGAGAGAGGGAGAGAGAGAGAGAAAGAGAGAAAGAAAGAAAGAGAAAGACTTCATCTGCTCTTTCAACACAGAATATAGATGTTACAATCCATCCCAGATGGTATTCAAAGGTATCCAAAGATCTTTTCAAAACGGGCAGTGATATCAAACCCCTTAACATCCATTACCCAAAGGTATTAAATCCCATACAAAAACAACCTCAAAAGCTTTCCCGCTTTCAAACACCCTCCTGCCTAGGATACAGTCCTTCCCTTGTCATTACAGCAGTTAAACCACATTGAGCGTTTTAAGAGTGACATATTGCTCCGTCCTATAAGGGGGAGGTGGGCTGAAAGGTGATGTAGCCAGCCAAGGGTGAATGGGTTACCAGATGAAGGATGAGTGTGAGGAGGTGAAGGTGAATCCTATTAGAGTGAAAAGGTGTACTAGAACAGAGGGTGAAAAGTGAGGGATTTGCGATGAGGGTGCGAGAGAGAGAGAGAGAGAGAGAGAGAGAGAGAGAGAGAGAGAGAGAGAGAGAGAGAGAGAGAGAGAGAGAGACAGACTAAAGAGAGAGAGAGAGAAGAGAGAGAGAGAGAGAGAGAGGGGGGGGGGGTAGTAGACTGAAAAGAGGTTGAACAAGAATGAATGATAATGAGTTTTGTTTTGAGTGTGTTAGAGTGAGTGTTGATGTGTCAAGAGTGACGGCATAGGGCGAGAGGAAAGAGTGATGAGTTAGGTTGAAGTATTAGAATAGAAAATGAACGAAATATGAGAAAAAAGCACGAAAACTCACTTGTGAAAGACAAATCAAAAAGGAAATAAGTTTAAATTGATAAGCTCTTATTAAAGCTTAACGAAACAATTTATGAACGTAAAGTAAAACAATTTGTAATCAGTATATATGACACCCACACATATATACATACATCCAACTATATATATATATATATATATATATATATATATATATATATGTGTGTGTGTGTGTGTGTGTGTGTGTGTGTGTGTGTGTGTGTGTGTGTACACCTATATATATTTATATATTCCGTTGATAAATAGCTACAAAACATTGCAGTAACAATTTTACACTGAATTGCAAAACAAAACGTATACCACCCCCTCCCTCCCCGACCCCCCTACCTCCCAGTTGCAATCCTCACTCTATCATCATCATAAAAAAAAAAATATGTATTGATATAAATACAGAGTTGAATCGCCTTGTTTCGGATCCAAGTGTCTGTAGTTTGGAGTTTACTGTTCATGGGTCCATTTGTGTGGCTCGTCTGCGGGTGTTAATAACTCATGTGACTTTCATTTTTCGGTCATGGAAAATGGTGTGTGCGTCTCGTGCTTGGATGTTGGTGGCTCATTTTTATATTTTGGGTATTATCTCTTTCTCTCTGGTTCTCTCTTTCTTCCTTTCTCTTTCTTTCTTTCTCTCAGTCTTTCTCTTTCTTTCTTTCTTTCCTTTTTTCTCTCTCTCTGTCTCTTTTCAGTCTTTTTTTCCTCTCTATTCTTTATTTAATTCTCTCTCTCTCTCTCTCTCTCTCTCTCTCTCTCTCTCTCTCTCTCTCTCTCTCTCTCTCTCTCTCGTTCCATACCTCCCCATTCCCATTATGTTTTACAATATTTCACGCCTATACGAGGTCCCATTTCTCTTTCTTTAAACGGTGAGCGAAAGCTTAGCTCAGCGTCGTAACCCACTTTGAATGATGCTCACCATTACGATTCTAAACTTGATTCTAAACTTGAAGGTGTCTCACTTATCTAGATTTCGAGTCTTTGGCCAGTCACCAAACCTGATTTTGCTAACGCGTCCACTTAGGATATCCACTTAGGAAGTCCACTTAAGAAATCCACGTAGGGGATCTCTTAGGTCGTCTGCTTAGATGATCAGTCATGGAATCCACCCAGGGAATTCCACTTGAAAATCCACTTAGGAAATCCCTTTAAGAAATCCACTTGCAAAGTCCACTAAAGAAAATATCAGAGCCGTTGCAAAATCCACTTCAATATCAAACAGGAACTTCTTGAGATTATCAAGAAAAAAAAAATCTTCACAAATCAAAAGACATCTTAATTCCGATCATGAGCGTCAACAATCAGGTTGCAAATATTACCCACGGAGTTGCAAATACCGGTGTGCGAGTCACGGATATCCTACAAATCCTCATAATAGATAGTGTGTTATAGATAATGCCCTCGGTTATGTGCGTTCTTCTCATAACGGGTTCCTTGGACTGATAGTAAACTCTAATTTGATTTCCAGCCGTGACTCCTCAAAGCATTTTATTACTAATACAGTCCATTGTATCCATTAATGCTATTGCTATCATTATCAACTTACGACACTCATTATTGCTTTTGTTGCTGCTA
>BOPN01000044.1:678378-680878 GCA_017312705.2 Penaeus japonicus
TCCCAATCCCCCTCTACCTCGCCCCATCCTTCCCTCCACCCCAACCCCCTCCTTCCCCCCCATCCATCCAACCAGCACGAGATAACATAATCAATTTTAGTAACTGGAACATAAACATATAATGACCAGACTTCATTTGTGTATAGACGAGGGAGCGCAGTCGGTGTCAGAGATCCCTGGGCTCCACCTGCACCTTGCACCTGATTGCAATTAGTGTGTTGTGTGATGCCGGAGAAGAAGGCCTCTCGGACTTCGTGATACTGGTTTCTCTACCGCTTAAGGAGGTCATTTGTGATACATTAAATCTTGACTTTTTCTTGAAAGAATATATAGCATTAACTGTACTGTTTATGAGTTATATGTATCTACGGAGGAAGGCATAAATCACATACACACACACACACACACACATATACATACACACACACACAGACACACACACACACACACACACACACACAAACACACACACACAAACACACAATCACACCACAAACACACGCACAATCACACACAAACACACAAACACACACACACACACAAACACAAACACACACACACACAAACGAACGCACACAAACACACACACAAACACACACACACACAAACACACACACAAACACACAATCACACACAAACACACACACACTCATGGCCGCATACCCCCCCCCCCTTCCTCCACACCCCTCTCCCCCTGAATCTAATGTTGTGAGAACGTGTGGTCTGAACTTGCACAGCGAAGCGAACACTGCCCGTCTTCCCATGAACTTCCCCGAAGTCGATAGGGCTATAGGCTCTAGAGGGGGGTTGGGGTGGAGGTTTGGGAGGGGGGGAGGGGGTTTGAAGAGATAGGGGAGAGGAGAAGGAAGAAGGGGAGGTTATGGGGAAGGGGGAAGGGGGGGAAGGAGCGAGGTTGAGTTATAATCACCGTGCGAATTCCATGCAACATTATGGGCCTGCAAAGGGAGAGCTTTCATTCCCTTTATCCGTCTCCGCTCCTCGCTTTGATATCTGCAATCTCGCGTGCAACATCACCATCAACAACAGCATCAGTAGGAGAGTTCACCTGCCGTGTTCCTCATCTTCCCCCTCCCCCCCCTATCTTCCCGTCCCTATCCCTCCCCCCTCCCTTCTCCCTCCCCTGGTTGCCTATGCCTTTTCCCATATCGCTACTGCACTTATGACCCTTGCGTTTCTATAGCTCGTTCGTTTCTTCTCGTGGCATACCTCTTAAGGGTCTTTTATTGGGCATTCTTCCTCTCTCCTCTTCTCTCTTCTTCTTATCTTCTTGTCTTCATTCCCTTTTTCCATTCTTCTTTTCTCCCTTCTTCTTACCTTAATTCTTTTCCTTCTTCTTTTCTCTTTTCTCACTACCATTGTCTTCCCCTCCCCCTCCCCCCTTCATCCCTTCCCTTTCTTTTCTCCTTGCTTCCTTAACCTCATCCCCTCAACTGTCTTCCTCCCCTCTCCTTTTTCCTACCTTCCCTTCCCCCTTCCAACCCCCACTTACCACTTCCCTTCCCCTTCTATACACCCCTCTCCCCCCCTCCCTCCCTTCTCCCTTCCTATACCCTCTTCTCCCTCCCCCCCTCCTCCGCCCTCCTACTGGGACTCTCGAAGATGCCTTTAATATAAAAAAGGACCCCCTTAACCCTTTCTGTTCCTTAGCCTCCCGCCTCTCCTTTGATTAATCTCCCGATGCCTTGCTCTCAGCATCGGGAATCGCAGCATCAGTTCGCGGGAGATGGAGATGATGGTGACAGAGATTGCGATTGACACTCCTTCCATACAAGGCCCTTTGAGAGAGACAGAGAGAGAGAGAGAGAGAGATAGTCCAGGTGTCTAAGACCTATTGAGTGGTGTGTGTGTGTGGGGGGGGGGGGAGGTAATGGGATGGAGAGGGGTCAGAAGAAGGAGGAGGAGAAAAAGATGGAAGACGAGGAGGGAGAAAGGAAAGAATAGAAGGAAAGAAAGCAGGAATGAGACTACGACAATTTTTCCCGAGATGGTCGAGTAGCTAAAACGTCCGCCCGAGGCAGTGGGATTAAGAGTTCGAAAACCTTATGACACTTCCCTCTAAATACCCTAAAACCTCGACAGAGAGCACCATAGTCTGAAAAGGGATTTACATTTTAATTCCATACAGAGAGAGAGAGAGAGAAAAAAAAAATCAAACAACATACCTGACACTTCATCCTAACGTGTCCCACTGCATAACCAACACATTACTAGCCATACAACCTACCACGCAACACTGCATAACCCACAATACACAACCCACAACACATAATAACTTACAACACTTTTATACAACAGCAGCAACACACGAACACGTTCATAAAGGCGAAGAGAAATGGATGGTATCTTTCACATTTCCCCCGCCATGACACCCTTCTTTCGACCTCACAACACCCGCTGTGACGTATGATTCCTACATTACAGACGATAAGAGTATTCAAGGGAGGCTGATAATGGTACTTAAGGGTTCTGAGAGAGAAAG
>BOPN01000044.1:688378-693378 GCA_017312705.2 Penaeus japonicus
TGATGTTGATGATGATTATGAGATATATAATGATATTGATGACAATTATAGAAAAGATAATGATGGTGATAATGGTAATAATGGTAATAAAGGTGGTCATGATAATAGTATTAATAATAATCCTATTAATAAATATAATAATGATAATAACAATAGTAATGATAACAACAATTATAACAACAGTGGTAGTATTAGTAAAGGAAATTAAGATGCACATAATTGCGATAAAAATAAGAACAAGAAGAAGAAACGAAGAAAAATAAAAAAAAGAAGACTAAAAAATACCAATATTAATCTGAAATAAAATTAGATAAAAAAAACAATAGTAGGAATAACCAATAAAATCATACAAAGAAACGAACGAACAAAAACAGAAAACAGCAATCATGGAAATTATGATCCCGACAATAATTAGAAAGCATTTAAACACTGAACTTCCGGTGCAAAATGTTCAATCACTGGACTTTGTTATTTTGTTATTGTCATTATCATTGCCATTATCCTTATCACTATCATTATCTTCTATTTAGCTTCGTTTACTCTCTCTCTCTCTCCTTCTTTTCGTATTTATATTTTTATTTGTATATTTGTGCAAGAGTGCAATGACGCTTGAACACGATACTAATTGCATATGTTCTCGACTAATGAGACCACGAAATGATTGTCATGAGGGATTTTGAACATGTAAATTACGTCACTCTACGATCGTTCGTGGTGGAGGGGAGGGGTGGGAGGGGGTGGTAGGGGGTTCGTGAAAGAATAGATAGATAAATGGAGCATAAATAGATAGCTTAAAGATTTGAAAAGAACGAAAGGGTTTGAGTTTTTTTATTTTTTTATGTGTTTGGAGTCTTTTTTTCTTTTTCTTTTTTTATGTGTTTGGAATGGTAAATGATTTCAAAGTTTAGAATATATTTAATATGTTTTACGCTTCGAAAGAGAAATGTTAAAAATGATGAAGATAGAAAAATAAGTAAATGCTGACGTAACAACACTAGTTTTCGTAAACACATAAATATGCATATATGTATATTCGTTTGTATACTCGTATCTCGTTCACACACACACGCACGCACACACACACACACACATACACATATAAATACACATGTACCTTTTTTTCTCCTTCACTTGAGACCATAATAACGATTTCAATTCCTTCTACTGGCACACTTTTCATAATCTCCGTTTTCTTTACCTCAAAATTCCTCGTTTTCTATCTCTCTTTCATCACGTGTTTATTGTCTGTTTCCTGTTGTCCTTGTTCGTAGAGAGGGGAATCCTTTGATGAAAGATTTAGGACAAAAAGAAAGGAAAGGATGATGGAAACAGATCAAAGAAGAAAGTGAGTAAGAAAGAAGGAAGATAGAAAGGAAAGATAGAAACAAAATAGAAAAGACAGAAAGAAAGAAACGAAATGGAAAACAAAGAAAGAAAAATAAGTGAATAAGCAAATAAAAAGAAAGTAATTGAAAAAGAAATGAAAAGAATCGAAAAAAAACAAATACCCCCCCATCTCATGCATCCTCCCTCCCCCCTACCCTCCTACTCCCACCCCCACCCTACCCACCCAACCCCACTCCGACCCACCCCCACCCACCTACCCAAGACCCCACCCTCAAAAAATAAGTCACATTCAGACACTTTCCCACACATCTTCGTAATTTTCTGATTTATGACTTCACATTCCCCATTGTCACAAGTGGCGCCTGTATTGTTCCTTTATTGTTCCTGTATTCACGGCTCGGTTCGTGTTCCGTCGGGCTGAGGCAATGAGTCTTGATTATGGAAATCATCTCCGGTCTCTGCCTCTCTCTCTCTCTCTCTCTCTCTTTCGATCTCTCCCTCCCTCTTTTTCGCCCTCTCTCTCTCTCTTTCGATCTCTCCCTCTTTCGGTCTCTCCCTCCCTCTTTTTCGCCCTCTCTCTCTCTCTTTCGGTCTCTCTCTCTCTTTCGGCCTCTCTCTCCCTCTCTCTTTCGGTCTCTGTCTCTGTCTGTCTCTCTCTCTCTCTCTCTCCCCCTCTATCTATCTTTCTATCTGCGTTTCTCTATCCCTCTTTTCAGATCTGTTACATATGGATCATATTTCCGCATCTCTCAATTCGGATTATTTTCATGTCATTTGAAATCACTGCAATAAAGTCACATTTCTCGTTTTGCTCTTAATCTTAACAACTACCCACTCTCCTACAATACCGTAAAAAAGAAGAAAAAAAAATGTCTCTTCACACACAAAAAAAAAGAAAAAAAAAGAAAAAGAAAAAAAGGAAAAACACACAAACTCAGAAATATCTTTTTCTTCGCAAACAGAATATTTCCTTCTGCTCTGGAGAGGAAGTGCAAAGCCTGAGATTTATGATGTCGAAAGCGAGAGATCTCAGCATCCATTTCTTCCACCGATCTGTAATTTGTGGTTCTTTCTTCTCTCTTGCTTTATTCCCTTTCTTTAACTCATTTTTTTTCTTATCTCGCTTCGCCATACATTAGCATAAGAACAACATTGCAGAGTGTTACTTCATCTGTGTAATACCACGAGAGAAAAATACGAAGGCATGTGTTGTGTTTTGTGTGTGTGTGTGTGTGTGTGTGTGTGTGTGTGTGTGTGTGTGCACTTACTCATGTGTTACATATCTACATACCTTCACGTCCCCCTCGTTCTGTGGTGATTAAAGTAGAAACTGAAGGTTTTTTCCGAGAGAGAATACTTTCAAAAATTTTTTAGAACGGTTTCATCAAGTGGGGTCCGACCCGATCACTCAGCTGCTATATTTCCGGTAGGGATTTCAATAAAGGATTGAATTCTGTACAGATTTATTATCAGAAATCTTTTTTCTCTCTTTTTTCTCCTTTTGTGTATGTCTATCTGTGTATCTATATTTCCGCCTATACACTTACTTATCTATTTGCCTAACTACCTATTTATTTGTATATATATACAGATAGATAGATATTATATCATATATACATACATATGTATATATATATATATATATATATATATATATATATATATATATACATACATATACATACATACATACATATATATTTTTTTATTTTATTTTCAGGGGTTTGCAAGTAACTTAAAAACGATAAAAATCGAATCGGTTAATAATAACAACAATAACCCCACATAACCAAAAAACAAAAACCAAGAAATAAACAACGAAGAATAAAAAACAAACGGAAAGACAATAAGAAAAACACCAAGACACAAATCTTCGCCAAAGTCCAACACACTGTACAGGTCGAGAAAGTGTATCTAGCAATTCGTACAATGACGAAATTATGTAAATACAGGGTGATATACTGTCTTTGCATAGATTTCCACGTGAGAGATGTAAGTATTTTCTGTGTAAGTCTTTATAACTGTTGGTTTTCTTGAGTGCAATAGACAGCTTGGCCCATTTTTTATGTGTGTTCGCCACTCGAGTGTAATTGGAAAACGACCCCGCCAGAAACAACCGTTTAAAAACAACGACAGTAACAAGAGCGGTTGGGGTTTGTGTATTGTAACAAGGCTGTGGACATTAGCGTTACATGTGACTGTTCTTTGGCGGGGAAAAAAAGGATGTGGGAAGATAAATTCATGGGTTTTATGGTATATTCACGTTGGATGATAGTAATAACATGTAACTATGCGTCTCGCCATGTAGCAAACTATCCATTTTAACATCGAACTAGCTTTCTATTTGGCAGTCCCGTTCCGTCCGACTACCTGTCTAACTACCTATTAGAATAAAGAAGAAAAAGGAAGAAAACAGACCAATACAGAAACCAAAACAAGCAGAATAAAAGCCTGGCAGAGAAAGAATCCGATATTCACAACCAAAAGCAGTGCGTGGAGATACATATAAATTCCGTACCGATTCAAAAGCATTTTTCACTTGTTTTGTCCTCGTAGTTTGAACGGTCACCAAGTACCTGTTAGTTTTCTGCTTTCTTTCCTTCTTCCTCTTTCTTTGCGTCTTCTTTTCATTTGTATATTTGTTTTGTGATCTCGATTTATCTTTCATTCTTCCTTTCTTTCCTCCGTATATCTCATCTCCTCCTCGTTACCACCACCACTTCCTTCTTTTTTTTCTTTTTTTCTTCTCCTCCTCCTCCTCCTCTTCCTCTTCCTCCTCCTCCCTCCTCTTCCTCCTCCTCTTCCTCCTCCTCCTCCTCCTCCTACTCTTCCTACTCCTACTCTTCCTCCCCCCCTCCCCTCCCCCTTTTACCTTCCTCAATATTACCATTACATTTTTTTCTTCACAATCATCCTCTTCTTTTTCGCATTTTCCTCTCGACCTCCATCGCCTTCCGGTTCACGTGACTCCACTCAGGCAACGCAATCACTTCCGGTGCTGATGATTTTTTTTTTCTTTTTTTTCTTAATTATAATCTGACGAGTGACTGCTGTAATGAGGTTGTAGATCATATCTGCTTTTATTATCAAGGTTGGTTCGCTTGTCAAAGGGGTATTATGGTTTCGTAAGTGTGTGGAGGTGAGGCATTAAATACGCACGCATGCGCGAGCACATACACACACACGCACACACACACACACACACACGCACACGCACACACACACACACACACACGCACACACACACACACGCACACACACACACACACACATAAACACATGCAGAAAGAGAGAGAGAGGGAGAGAGAGAGAGAGAGGGAGAGAGAGAGAGAGAGAGAGAGAGAGAGAGAGAGAGAGAGAGAGAGAGAGAAGAGAAGAGAAGAGAGAGAGAAAGAGAGAATTAGAATAAAAGAGACCTATTTAAAGATTTGTAAGTAGGTAACTCCGTAGGCTTTTACACATAAACATGCGTGTGCATAGCTGTGTTTGTGTCTCCACATATTTCATTCATGCATAATGCCCTTAGCCATGCAAAATATCCATGCGAAACCCTCCCCCTCATGACACTGAAACATATCCATCAGGAACCCCCATATTGAACGCGTGCATGAACTTTCAATTCTTGCCTCTCTTCTTCAGATTAAAACGACTAA
>BOPN01000044.1:698378-700878 GCA_017312705.2 Penaeus japonicus
TTGCTTTGAGAATGAATATGGAAGTTGCCAATGTTAATCCGGGTCGTGGGGCGGGGGGGGGGGGGGTCGAGAGGTGGGGGGGGGGGGGGGGGGGGGGAACGTGCGGAGGTAGGAAGGAGGGAAAGGAGGTGGGAGGGAAGGAAAGGGTGACGGTGGGAGGGGAGGAAAGGGTGAGGGAGGGAAGAGTGGAAGTAGGAGAGATGGAGAGGGTGAGGGAGGGGCAAGAAGAGATAGATAGTGAGAAGGGCTTAGAAGAGGAAGGGACGAGGACGCAGGAAAAGAAAGACGAGATAGACAGAAAGTAAAATAAAACTGAAGAAGGAAAATAAGAAATAAAAAAAGAGATATAGGGCACAAGACAAACAGGGACAAGGGAAGGAAGAAGAAGAGAAGAAGCAGAGAGAGATGAATAGACAGATAGAGATAGAAATAGATAAATAAATAGAGAATGAGAGATTGAGAGAAAGAGCCGTAGTGGCGTTACCAGAAGAAAAAGTTTGCGATCTGAACACGGCATACTTCACAACGATCCTCCCTGTTACGGTTCGTATGCGATGTTTATCTTCAGAGTTAAGGAATTTGCTCTCACTCCCCTGACGAAGGAGTACGTAATCTCTGTTATCAATGAACAGTGTTAATTAGTCCTGGCGAGGAATGGTGAGAGGGAGGGAGATAGGGGGAAGGGTGGGAGGGAGAGAGCGAGAGAAAGAACGAATAGGAGAGAAAGAGATGGTGGGGACGAGAAGGAAAAATAGAGATAGAGGGAAAGAGAAAAAAAAGCGAGAGAGAGAGAGAGAGAGAGAGAGAGAGAGAGAGAGAGAGAGAGAGAGAGAGAGAGGAGACAGAGAGAGAGAGAGAGAGACAGAGACAGAGGCAGAGAGACAGAAAGAAAGAGCGAGAGAGAGAACGCGAGAGAAAGAGATAAAAAGCGAGAGAGAAAGCACACTTCAGCTGGACATGACCAGATCGTGACTCGGATATAAGCCTCGCGTACCGGTGTCGTGTTTCGGGTAAGAATTCGCAGAGCAGTTCAACGTCATCACCTGGTCTTGTGGGTTGAATCAATCACCTGCAATTGATTTCAACTAACCCCGGGTCATATTATTGCTTGTTGCACCTTGTTGCCTCATATTGATTTGCATTATTTATCTCTCTCGTTAGCAGGTGTTCCTTACCTTATTTCCATAATCTTCTTGTTGTGAGTAATGGTAACAGAGTCGGGATGACGATGTCGGAAAAGAAAAGGAGAGAGGGAAAGAGCAGGGGAAAGAAAGAGAGAGAGAAAAAGAAGAAAGGAATGAGAGAGAGGGGGGGGGGAGATAGTTAGATAGAAAGAGGGGACAAGTTGAGAGAGAGAGAGAGAAAGGGAAAGATAAAAAGAAAGAAAGAACGAAAGAAAAAGAGAAAAAGAGCGAGCAGAGACAAAAGAAAAAAACAATTAGAAAAAAATGCAACAGCCATAAATGAGTATCAACATAAACAACTCCCATTCCTAAACCAAAAATCATCACAATTAAAAAAATGATATAAAAAATAAGATAAAACCAAAACTATCAACAACACCACACCGAACACAAAACACCCTCATTCCCTACACACTTAAATCAAAAGCACATCTACATCCCACTGCACAACTAGGACGCTCTGTACACAACCATCAAAAAATCCTGTGTACAATTGCAGATTTAATATATTTTATATCCTGTCGATTAAAAGGTTAGCCTTCTTATCACGCCACTCGAGGGGGGTGGGGTTGAGGGGGGGGGGGGGTGGGGGGAGGGGGCATGAGCAAGGGAAGCAACAGCAGGTCATAAGGTGTAACTCTGGATGAGTTTAGTACAGGCTGATAAGCTGTAGCACCTCAGCGTGGGGCATAATTTAAGATAGACTTATCGTAACCGGACCGTGTCTCCTTTTCTCTTGCTGTTTGCTTTTGCTTGTTTTGTCTTTTTTTATGTTTCTTTCTTTTTTTCGACTTTTTTTTATTTGTCTCTTTACTTCGTCTTCTTTTTTGTATGAATATATGAATACACATACGTATACACATACACACACACTTGCACACATACACACACAACAATATATATATATATATAAATATATATATATGTATATATATATATATATATATATATATATATGCATATATGATTTCTAATACCTATCATTAATTTCGTTTTGAAAATCCGAATAGTATTTCCATTGATAACGATCATTATAAATACAGATGTATCTCTCGTCATCAAGATAAGACGAAACGTTAATCACACATTTCCTTCGACTTATCTTTATTATGTTCAGTCTCCTTTCCTTATATTTTCTTGGTTGAAATTAATTCACAATGATTAATTAGGATATATATATATATATATATATATATATATATATATATATATATATATATATATATATATATATATATGTGTGTGTGTGTGTGTATGTGTACAGAGAAAGAGAAAGAGTGAGAAAGAAAGAGAAAGAAAGAAAAAAAAACTACCGC
>BOPN01000044.1:705878-713378 GCA_017312705.2 Penaeus japonicus
GCTCTTCCTCTTTTTTTTCGTCTTTCTCCTCTTCGTCTTCTCCTCCTTCTTCTTCTTCCTCCATCTCCTCTTCTTCTTTTTCTTCTTCATGCTCCTTCTAATATTCCCAGTTTCGCATCCTTCTTATTCCTCCTTTCCCTACTCCTCTTTTTCCTCCTTCATCTCATCCTCGTCCTCCTCCTCTTCTCCCTCCACTCCCATACCCTCCCACCCCCCTTCCCTCAACCCCTTCACCCTACCTTCTGCCCTCCTCCCATACCCTCCCACCCCCTTCCCTCAGCCCCTTCACCCTACCTTCTGCCCTCCTCCCATACCCTCCCAGCCCCCTTCCCTCAACCCCTCCCCCCTTCCTCCACCCCCTAACCCCCTCCCCCCCTACCTTCTGCCCTCCTTCCCTCAATCCCTCCCTCCTTCCCCTCAATCCCTCCCCCCTTCCTCCACCCCCTAAACCCCTCCCCCCTCCCCGTTAGATACCCAGTACCACAGTGAGCGGGGCATCACTCCCTGAGGCTACGCCGTTGAATGCCCCAATGCCCTCGCCACACAACCGCTTGCTCTTCGATAAGGGGAGCAGTTGCATCGTGATCCGAGGCTTATAAACGCTTATAAACCGCCTGAGTGTAATATCAGTTCATCAACCTTCTTTTATTTATCAGTGATTGCTTCTTTTTCCCTGCTTCTCTTTCATTTATTGTTGATTGTTTCTCTTCCGTGTTTCTCTTTCGTTTAATATTGATTGTTTTTTTCTTTTTTTTCTTCTTTTTCTTTCTCTCTCACTTTATTTTTGTTGGTTTTGTTTCTTGGTGTTTATTTTTTTTCTTACCTTTGTTTTGCTCTTTTTTCGTTCTTTGTCTGTGTTCTGGTTTGTTTTTGTTGTTTTTCTCTGTTTCTCTTTCTCTGTCTTTCAGGCTCTCTCTCTCTCTCTCTCTCTCTCTCTCTCTCTCTCTCTCTCTCTCTCTCTCTCTCTCTCTCTCTCTCTCTCTTGTTATCATAAAGAGGAATGATATCATAATAAGAACAATAACGTGGAAAATCATATGACAAAGAAGATGAAGAATAAATAAATAAAATAATAGGTGTAAAAAAATAGATAAAAACGAAGAAGCACTTTACGAACACGAGAGATAAGAATGTCCGAAAGTTGCAGTTCGAAGCCTTGGGTTGGAGATTCGGACAAGTTCGTTTAACCGTCTTTTAGTTTAAGCGCCTGTGTTTGTTTGTTTGTTGATTTTCATATTTTTTCATATGTTTTCTTCTTATTGATTTTCTTCTTCTATTTCATTTGTTTCATTCTTCTTGCTTTTCTTTTCCTTGTCTTCTTTTTATTTTATTTTACTTCTAATTCTTCTTTTTCTGCTTCTTCTTTTTCCTCTTCTTACTTTCATTTTCATGATTATGATGCTGATAATGATAGTAATAACGATAGTGATGATTTTGATGTTAAAGATAATGACAATGATAATGATGATGACGATGATGAGGATGATGGTGATACTGATGATAAAAATGACAATGCCAACAATAATAATCATAAAGATAACAATAAGAATAATGATAATAACCCATAACAACGCTGACAATACCAACAAAAACAAACAAAAAAACAAACAAACAAACCACAAAGCCAGAAGCGCAACACAAAAGATCGATCAGCTGGAAACCCATCGCCAGGAATCATACGAACTCATCAATAAGGGTCGTTAAGCCATTAAAGGCAGCCCTCGCGTGACCCTTCCTTGACGCAGACCCTTCACCATACGTCAAGTGAAGGGGGAGTGGAGGGGAGGGGTAGGGAGGGGGGGTTGTGAGGGAGGATAGGGGAGAGGTGGGGTTGAGGGGCGAGGGAGGGGGTAGGGAGGATGGGGATGGAGGGAGGGGTGAGGGAGGATGGGGGGGGATGGGTGGGGGTGAGTAAAGATTGGGGGAAGGGTGTGAGGAGAGAGAGAGAGAGAGCGAGAGAGAGAAAGAGAGAGAACGAGGGACGATGGGTAGAGAGAGAGAGAGAAAGAAAGAGGAGGCGAGGGAAGAAAGGGAGACAATGGTGGATGGAAGAGGGGGGTTGGGGGTGGGGGTAGGGTGAGGGATGAAGTAGGATGGAAGGTTAAATTTTGTTGAAGGATAGATAGCTTCTACCTGTTCACGGTTTCGTATTTTTAATTGATGAACGAAAGAGGTGGAGGTGGGTAGCAGGGGGAGGGGGGGGGGAGGAGAGGAAGGTATTTGAGGAACGCAAAGGATAAGGAGAAAAGGAAAGGAGTAAATATAGGAAGACAGAAGGACAAAATACTTATACAAAATACATAGTGAATAATGAATGAAAATAAATCAACCAAACAGAAGAAAAAAGAGGGAGAGAGAGGGAAGCAGAAGAAGAAGAAGAAGAAGAAGAAGAAAAAGACACGAAAAAGAAAACAACAACCAACCAACCA
The DNA here is from genome assembly GCA_017312705.2 of Penaeus japonicus. Taxonomy (NCBI): domain Eukaryota; kingdom Metazoa; phylum Arthropoda; class Malacostraca; order Decapoda; family Penaeidae; genus Penaeus; species Penaeus japonicus. The sequence continues at coordinate 708,308 of BOPN01000044.1, forward strand.
ACCAATGCCGTAATCCGAAAACCCAAACCAACCCAAATAACAAGAAAAGACGCGATATTCTTGCGGCGAAAACCCCAAGACCCAAAAACAACCACCTAATAACAGGAGAGTGAGAGAGAGAAAGGCAACCAAGCAACCGGGCAACCACTCAACCACCCCAACGCAAGCCTTCCCTTTTGGTTGATCGACGGCATAAGCGATGGCTAGTTTACGGCATAGCGATGACAGGTATGGAGTGAAATACGGCGCCTTGAACGGGGGATAATGCATGTGGACTCGAGAGATAAAGGGCAAGACGCGTCGTTAAGATAAGGGCTATTATCATTTTTTTTTCTTATTCTTCTTCTTGTTCTTCTTCTTTTTCTTGTTCTTTCTCTTCTTCTTCTTCTTCTTCGATATTTTTTCTTTTTTCTTAGGGAGATAGGGGGAAGAAGGAGTCTTCGTCTTTATTCTTGAAGAAATGAATGAGTGATTTCTTCTTCAAGTTTTGTTTTCCTTTATTTTCGTCTTCTTCTCTTTTTTTTTTTTATCTTGGTCTTCCTTTTGCTTCTATTTTTTTCCTTCTTTTTCGTCTTATTTCTCCCTTTCTTTTTCTTCTTCTTTTGTGTCTTTGTTTTTGTTACCTTTTTCTTTTAGGCTTTTCCTTCGCCTTCGTTTTCTCTCTAATTTTGAAATAAAAAAAAAATTATAATTTGCAGCTATGACGCAATTTGATTGATGTGTTATTTACATGGAGTTTTGCTTCGAGGGAAGAAAGTTGCCGTTTAGCATTTTTCCCCTTTTTTCTCTTTTTCGAAATGGACTTTCGCGAAATTATACGAAACACACGTGATTTTATAATTCGGCTCTTGAATAACCCAATCAATTTTATAGCCCGTTTCATGAGTCTCATCTGCAATCTAAACGAATGCAATTAATCTATTAGGGTGCTCCATTAACATACTTTTTGAATCAAATAATGTCAGTTACATATTCATGACGTAAGGCCTACCGATGTTATGTTGCACACACGGTAATTTTTCTAAACAACATCATCTCCAAGTCAAATCCTCTTGGGTTTTTCTCCGTTACTTGATTTGCGAGTGAAATTTCGGTGATCTACATAACACGTGCAATTTAGCAAGTGAATATGCAAGAGAGAGTGAGACAGAGAAATGCTTATGAATGTTTGTGTATATATATATGTATATATATATATATATATATATATATATATATATATATGTGTGTGTGGTGTGTGTGTGTGTGTGTGTGTGTGTGTGTGTGTGTGTGTGTGTGTGTATATATATATATATATATATATATATATATATATATATATATATATATATATATATATATATATATGTATGTATGTATGTATATATATATATATGTATGTATATGTATATATATATATATATATATATATATATATATATATATATATGTATATATATATATATATATATATATATATATATATATATATATATATATATATATATATTTATATGTATATATATATATATATGTATATATATATATATATATATATATATGTGTGTGTGTGTGTGTGTATACATATATATCATATGATATCCATACATATATTGTGAATAAGTTTTTGAAATCGGAATCAAGAATCTGACTTGACATATCAACCACAGAAGAAACATTTTGCCGGAACTATTCTTCGAAAAAAAGAAAAAAATCTTAGAAAAGATCACTTGTAGAAGGGTACGAATAAACAAATGTCAGGTTAAGAAGGGAGGAGGATAAGGAGTAAAGAAGGGGGAAGGGAAGGTAGAAGAGAATGAAAGAGAAGAGGAGGGAGAACCAAGAAAGAGAGATAGGAAGAAGGAAGGAGGGAAAGGATGGGAGAAATGGGGAGGTGAGAAGGAAAGAGAGGAGAGAGAGTGGATTAGTGGAAGGGAATAGAGGGAAGAGAAAGTGGAGGAGAGAAGTAAGGACAAGAGAGAGCAAAAGAGAAAGGAAAGAGAGAGAGAAAAGAAGAGAAGGTAAAATATACAGAGAGGGGGTAAAGGAGAATATAGAAGAAAAAAATAGAAAGAAAGAGAAAGAGGAAAGGAGAGATGGAGGGGGGAGAGGAGAGGAGGCGATATCTAAAGAGGGGGAAAGGGGTTGAGGAGGGGGGGGGGGGGGGGTAGCACGCCAAGGGAGGTCCCCGGATCATAGGATCGATTACGTCACTCGCTCCGGTGTCTGCAAGGACTGATCGCTCAGGTTCGCGCACACGCCGGACACGAAATTGAAAAATGGAACCGATTGTATCTACCGCCGAGGCACCGTGTGGGTAGAGAGACGGCGATGTTCTGCTTATTTTTTTTTTATTTATTTTTTTTTTTTTTAAGGGGGGATAGGGGTGTTGGCGAGGAGGGGTAGGTATGGGGGAGGGGGGTAGGTGGTTGTTTGTACGATTTTTCTTTTTACTCTTTTTTTGGGGGTTGCTTTTTTTTGTTTTGTTTTTTATTGTTGTGCTTGCTCTAAACGCTTCCTTTTCTGGGTTTGGAAAGGAGGTAGGAGTCATTCGGTTGCAATTCATCATTCGTATTTGGAGCGACTTATATGCGCCGGATTCTTAAACTCAACTCAGGGTGAACGCACACGCACGTACATGCATACACAACCACACTTACATACGCATACATAGAGACAGAGAGACAGACACACACACACTCACATACGCAAACGCAAACACTTCTATATATCCGCAAATCACTTTTATACGTACATGTAAAGCATTTTCATTCTCATTCTCTTTGTTTACCCTCTCCCTCTCTATCTCCTTCGCACACACACACACACACACACACACACACACACACACACACACACACACACACACACACACACACACACACACACACACACACACACACACACACGCGCACACGCACTTACCCCCACGCGCCCTTAAACACTCGCATTTTTCACCTTCACACGCCCGCCGTATCTCCAGCCGCCCGCGCCAGATATCCGCATCCACCGCCGTTAATCCAGCTATGCGAACGGCCGAGGTGGGTGTACCGGCTCGGGCTAAAGAGGTTAAGCGTTCTTCATTAAGCTTGACGGATGGCCATGTAGGGCTGCCATGAGCGAATATTTAATCATAAGACAATACTCCTTTCTTTCTTTCTCCTGTTCTACTTTCTGTCTTGTTCTTTTCCCCTTCTAAGCCTTTTGTCTCTGTTTTTGTTTTCACTTCTCCGTATTTTTTCTTTTTTGTTTTGGTTTTATTCAAGATTTGGGTTTTGTATCTATATTTTGTTTTTGTTTTGTTTTGGTTTGTTTTTCCTAAAAGAACGAACTTTTGGATACGTTGTCGCCTTCTCGTATCTTCTCGCGGATTCTCGTTATTCGCGGGTGGTCGATCGTCTCGCAGAAAAGAGGATTTGGAAATTGAAGATAAATTTCGCCAAGATAAATTCGAGCTAAGTCACTGACACAGAGAAAGAATGATATAGTATGTAATAAGGATGATGAAGTGGGAGTGACGCAATGCGGATAGTAGAAATAAATGAAGTAGGGTGAATATATAAAAGAAATAATGTGATTCAGCCAGTGATACACCAACGCCTTCACGTTCAGAGATGGAATAGAAAGAAAAAAAACTTTTAGAAATATCAAAATAAAATTAAACCACACAGAAAGAAAGAAAAAACAAAACCAAAAACACACAAACAAAAGTAAGTATTACAAGAACCAATTTCAGCGAACCCTTTGTTGCTTATGGTTCACTTTCCTCCGAGATTCTTACGTACTTACGCAGGTGGTTCGACTCCGCGGAATTGCCACGTTTACTCCGACTAATGCTGGAGCGGCGACGGAACTCCCCGTATATTATAGGGTTGATTTGCGGCGACTGACGATTTTCGCGAAAGCTTCTGCGCCGAAAACGTGAGTGAAATATATATATATATATATAGGTGTGTTTGTTTTTGTGTTTGTTTTGAGTGTTTGTTTGTGTGTGCGTGTGTTTGTATTTTTGTTTGTTTTTTAATGTGTTTATTTATGTGTTTGTGTGCGTGTTTGTATGTTTTTTTTAGTGTGTTTGTTAATGTGTTTGTGTGTGTGTACGTGTGTTTGTATGTTTTTGTTTTTTAGTGTGTTTGTTTGTGTGTGCGTGTTTTTTGTATGTTGTTTCTTTTCGCGTGTGTCTGTGTGTGTGTGGGTGGGTGTACATAGATAGATGAGTAGAATGATTGAAAGATAAATAGATGGACAGATATAGATGGCAGAATTGACAAACGGACTGAGATAGACGTGTCCATATAAGGAGAGATAGAAATAGAACACGGCCATAGATCAACACAGTATATAAACACATACAAAAGAAACTAAAAGAGTTTTGAATAATTCATATTGTTTTGGGTTGTCTGTTGTTGCAGGAGAGGAGACGGGGGAGGGAGGGAGGGAGGAGGAGGAGGAGGAAGATGGAAGGGGAGAAAGACGAAAGGGGGCGCAGGAAAGAAGGGGGAAGGGGGAGGGGAGGAGATGGAGGAGGGAAGAGGGAAGGAAAAGAGGGAGGAGGAGGAAAAGAAGGTGGAAGAGGGTAGAGGAAGAGGAGGTAAATGGGAGGAGAAGAAGAAGGAAGAGAGTGAAAGGGGGAGGAAGAAGAAGAGGGAAGTGGGAGGTGAGGAATAAAGAGGAAAGGGGAAGGGGAAGGAAGAGTAGGAGAAGAAGAAGGAGCGAAGAGAAAAGGAGGAGTGAGTTTCTTTTTTACATCACGTGTCTTCTGCCTTGAGAAGGTGAGAAAGGCTCTTATTGTTTCACCCAAGACACCTGCCCTCCACCTTTCGAGAAGAAGAGTTTACCTTTCTCTTTTTTCTTCTTCCTGTTCTTCTTCTTCTTTACCAAATTGCTTGATAGACTTTTTTTTATTTCTTGTTTTTTTTTTTTCGTTTTTTGTCTTTCTTTTCTCTCTTTCAACTCCCTTTTATTGTGATTTCTTCTTACCCTCTTCTCTGCCTTTCTCCTCTTCCTCTCTTCCATTTCTTTTCTTCTTCCCTTCCCTCCTTTTCCTCTTCATTTTCCTCCTTCTTTAACGCCTACCTTCAGCTCTTCCTCC
>BOPN01000044.1:723378-730878 GCA_017312705.2 Penaeus japonicus
TTTCCCTTCCACAATCCTCCTCCTCCATCCCTTCCCATCCTCCCCAACTCTCCCTATCTTCTCCCTTTATTCCCTCCTTCTCCCTTCCACACACCCATCACCCCTCACCCCCACCCTCATCCTTCCCTTCCCCCTCACCCCCTTACCCTCATCTAGGCCCAAGAAGACTCGAACTGAGAACAACGCACCCACCCACCTACCTACCCCTCTTCTCGCCCCCTCCCCTCCATCAGACCCCCCTTCGTCCCCTCACCCCCTATCCCCCATCCCCCCATCCCCCCCGAACCTCGTCCCAATATTGACCGAGCCAACTGTGAGCGCCCTTCGTCCCTTCCCAGTGCCTTTGTCGCCGTGTTGTGGCCGAGGCGCTGCGAAAGAAACTGTAAACACCCGAAGTAACACGAGCTTGATGGATGATGCTAATGGCCAACTCCTGACGTTGCAGATGTTTACAAATTGTGTTTTTATCGGTTTGAAAGGAAGGAGGGGGGTCGGGTGGGAGGAAGGTGGGAGGGAGGAGGGTGGGTGGAAGGTGGGTGGAAGGTGGGGGTTGAGGAAAGGTGAGGGAGGTTGGGTCGGGGGAAGGAGAAGGGGGTTGGAGGATAGGGGAGGTGGAGGGGGAGGGGGAGGGGGAGGGGATGGAGGGTTTCTGTTTGCCGTATCGATTTGCATTGAGAGTTTTACTTCTGTGGGGACAGTGTGTGTGTGTGTGTGTGTGTATAATTGTATTTGCTAAATGTGCTATTACTATTGTTTTTCTGTGTTTTTTGTTCTTTATATCTAGTCTTTTGGTTTCTTTCTTTTACTTTATTTTTTTCATATTTTTCAGTCTCTTTGTCCCTAAAAATAACTAATTTGATTCAATTATAAAGTGACTAGAAATAAAACACCCCCAGACCTATTTATGGAGAATACCAACAAAATCCATAAAATACATTTCTCAAAAAATGAATGTATAACTTAATTTCCCTTACAGAATAATTATTTTTTAGACCAGTAATACAACAACAATAATAACATCACCAACATCAACACTACAACTACAATTACAACAACATTAAGCAGTGAAAGCACCTGCACTACATTGCAAGCCTCAAATAACGACTGTAGAATGTAGAGTTGCAAACGTATAAGTATACGGTGGTTTCCCTTCGGTGGTTCGCGAATCGTAAGTGGGGGAGGGGGAAGGAGGGACAGGGAAGGGGGAATGAGGGAGGAAAGAGAGGGAGGGAGAAGTAGGAAAGAAAGAATGGGGGAAGGAGGAAGGGGGGAGGGAGGAAAGAGAGGGAGGGAGGAGAGGGAGGAAGGGAGGAGAGAGAGGGAGGGAGTAAAGAGAGGGAGGGAGGGAAGGGAGGGGAGGCAGGGAAGAGAGGGAGGGGGAAGGAGGGGGGGGGGGCTGTGTGGTTGGTTAGTGGTTGCTAGTCGTGACGAGGAAACGGATTCTGGTTGTCTCTGTGCTAGCTAGCTTATTCCACAAGAGAGCTGTAACGTCTGAATGCATGTGTGTTTGTTCAGCTGATGGCGCTGTTTGCAATAGAGATTTTTTCTTTTTCTTCTTCATTTTCTATCATTTTTTTCTTTGATTTCTTCAGCTTTTTTATTCATATTTTCCTATTTTCTTTTGTTGTTTCTTTTTCTTCTTTTTTATTTCATTTTTTATTTCTCTTTTTTTTCTCTCATTTCTTTTTCTTCCTTTTCTTTATGTTTGTCATTCTCTTCTTCATTTTTCTTTCATTTCCATTTCATTTTTATTCTTCTTCGTTCTCTCCTTTCATTATCTAGTTCTCCTTTTCTTTCATCTTTCGAATCGTTTCCTTCTTTTCCCTTAATCTTGTTTTTTCTTTAATTTTTCCCCTTTTCTTTTTCTTAAATCCCTTTTCTTTCCTTCCTCTCTTTCTTATCGTTCTCTCTCTCTCTCTCTCTCTCTCTCTCTCTCTCTCTCTCTCTCTCTCTCTCTCTCTCTCTCTCTCTCTCTCTCTCTCTCTTTGTCTTGTGTCGTTGGGAAGAATCTCGGTGACGTAATGACCCTGTTTGATCGTCATTTTCAAGCAATTGAGTCGCTCTGCATGACGTAATCATCAGCTGGTGTTATTATGGGTCTCCGAATTTGAAAGTGAGGTTATGGTAATGGTGATGATGATGATAATGATGATGATGATGATGAAAGTGGTGGTGATGATGAAGTTGATAGTGGTGGTGGTGATGATGATGATGATTATGATATTATTATGAATTTATGGTGATAATGATGATAGTGATACGGATTATAACAATGAGGATCAAAATAATGATGATATTGATGATAACAACAGTAATAATTAGAGAAAGAGAGAGAGCGACAGAAAGAGCGACAGATTGAATACCAGAGAAAGAAAGAAAGACAGATTGACAGAGAGAGACAAAAACAGAAAGAGAGAGAGAAACAGAAAAAAAGAGTGTGAGAGAGAGAGAGTGAGACAGAGACAGACAGTCAGACAGAGAGAGATCGCGCGCGAGAGAGAGAAAGAGACATAGGGAGAAAAAGAGAGAGAGACATAGGGAGAAAGAGAGAGAGAGAGAGACAGAGCGCGCGCCCGAGAGAGAGAAAGAGAGAGAGAGAGATCGCACACGCGAGAGAGAGAGAGAGAGCGAGAGCTCGGATATGTGCCAACGATATTGTCTTTAGCGGATCATTAAACACGAGAGACGAAGACTCGGATCTGAAAAACGTGAGTCGACAAGACGAATCGCGAATCGAATATCACGAGAATCAAATGCATTGGAGTGATGATAGGGAGGGGAGGGGAGGGGGGTGGTACGGGGAGGAGGGGGGGAAGGGGAGAGGGAGAGGAATGAGTGGAGAGGAATGGGGATTGAGGAGGGAGAGGGGGGGAGGGGAGAGGGAGGACTGAGGGGAGAGGGAGGGGGTGGTACAGGGAGGGCTGGAGGAAAGGGGGGAGAATGAGGAATAAGAAGAATATGAAGAAGGGGGGGGGGGGAGAAGGGTTGAAGGAAAGGTGGAGGAGAATAAAGACATTCCCTAAACAGTAATGAAGAGGATATATATTTACACACACACACACACACACACACACATACACATATATATATATATATATACATATATATATATATATATATATATATATATATATATATATATATATATATATATATATATATATATACATACATACATATACATATATAAATGACACAGACCAACCCCTCAAAACCCCCAAATCTCCCAAAGATGCCAGCCCAAGAATCCCCCCCCCCACCCCACCCACACCACGAAACCCACACCCCCAGAGCCCCATTTGTCTTGGCGAGGGCATCCCCCCCACGAGAGAAAACCCCAAGCTAATAAGAATGACGGGCGGGCAACATGGCATGAGGGTCAAAACGCGAACAACCGTATAATGAGGGAAGCGAAGGGCATGTGTCCTCATAATGAGAAATCGTGAACGTAAAAGCACTATTACATTACGTGGCATCACTCTGTTTCAACACTTCAAGCACGTGGGGCGGAAGACTGGAGTTTTGGTGCTGTTTCTCTTTCGTTTCTTCTTCTTCTTCTTTTTCTTTTTTTTATTATTATTAATTGGGATTGTTATTATGATTATCATTTTTCTGTTGTTGTTGTTGTTTTTGTTACTATTATCATCATTATTATCATAATTGTTACTTCTATTATTGGTATGACTATGATTATCATCAGTATTGTTATTAGGATCGTTATTATAAATATTTGTAATTTTTATTCAAATCATGATGATGATGATAAGGAGGACACTTATCAGTCCAAATCAGCAAATTGGTGAATTAATTAAGAACAGGGAATTATTAATTTCTTGTGTATGTGTGCATAAATATTCATACTCGCAATTTTTTAAAATTGTAAATACTATTTAGAAAACTATTTTCCCGACACAGCTTCCCGGCATTATTAAGTCTTTTCAATAACCACAAATTGTACATGAACCCAACCGCGGAGTTTAAAACAAGAAGAAGAAGAGGAACAAGTAAAAGAAGCGAGAGAGAGAGAGAGAGAGAGAGAGAGAGAGAGAGAGAGAGAGAGAGAGAGAGAGAGAGAGAGAGAGAGAGAGAGAGAGAGAGAAAGACCAGAGTTAAATAAAGCCATTCAGTGAATCCATCTACATACATTTATCTCTTGTCTTACACTCTCCATCAATTCCATCACAAACCACACTTCTTTTTGCTAAGTCCTCCTTTCCACCCCCCCTACCCTACCCTACCCTCCCCTCCCTCCACATCCTCTATCACCCCTCTCTCCCCCCCCATGCTAATCCCCCTCCCTCCCCACCCCCATAACATACAACCTACCCCCTCCCTCCCCTCCCCTAAAAAAAAAAAAAAAAAAAAAAAAAAAAGAAAAAAAAAAGAAGAAAAAAAAAAAACAATGATCGATGTATAATACACATTCGCGCAAACATGGCACTATTTGCATAAAAATCGGAGGTTCGCTGAGGCTGAACGGTAATTGCATACTTGCGGCAACAATTTTTCCTGCAATTACCAGACCAATTTGACAAGACAGCTTCGGGCTTTCCTTAAGACTCAGATTTCTAATGTTCTCCATACATTTACACGCACGCAGGCTCCCATTTTCATGTTTATAGGAGTGTGTATAATGCGCAAGTATATATGTGATTCTCGATGTGTATATGTATTTATATAGTTTCTATGTGTGTGTGTGTGTGTTTATAATGTAGATGTACAAATGTATGTGTGTCCGTATGTATGTTTACATGGGTACTTGTGTATGTTCATATGTAATTGTGTGTTTCCTTATACTATATTTATCAAATCATAATTTTGTTTAATAAAGAATAATGAATACATAATACATATAGATAAATTTGATTACATAAACATGGCCAACCACCCTGGAAGAAGAAAACAGAGAAGAGGAAGTAGAGAGGAAGAGAAGAGGAAGATGGAGACATAAAGGGAGCGAGGAGGAAGAAGAGAAGAGACAGAGATAACGGTGGAAGAGACAAAACAAAAGAGAGCGAGAGCGAGAGAGAGAGAGAGAGAGAGAGAGAGAGAGAGAGAGAGAGAGAAAGAGAGAGAGAGACAGAGACACAGAGAGAGACAGAGAGAGAGAGAGAGAGAGACACATAGAGAGAGAGAGAAATAGACAGAGACACATAGAGACAGAGAGAGAGAGAAAGAGAAAGAGAGAGCGCGCGCAAGAGACAGGGAACTTAAAGAGAGATATTAGCTTGTCAATAAAGCCGTTGCAATGCAAGGCAATCCATTTTAATCCGCGAAAATACACACATCCCCTTTACGGCGCCCTTCCTCATCCATCATCAACAGCGCCCATGCAGGGGTGTCCGCTCCCCACCCCCCACCCCCTCCCCCCACTCACCCACCCTTCACCCCCTCTCAACCTTTCTCCTCAACCCCCCCCCCACCCCCCCGTGCAATCCGGTCATCTGCGAAGTCGTTACGAAGGAATCGGGGAGTAGGTGTGGGGGGGGGGGAGGGGGAGGGAGTGAGGGGAGAGGGGAAGGAGGAATGAGGGGGGATGGTGTGAGGGGAAAGGGGGGGTTAAGAGGAGTGGAAATAAGGAGGGGGAATATGTAGGGGGTTAAAGGTAAAGGGGGAGATGGAGAAATGGGAAAGGGGTGTTAGGGTGTTAGGATGGTGGGGGGGAGAGAAAGGGAGAGGGGAAGGAATAAAGGAAGAGAAATAGGAATAGAGGAAGAAGAGGAGAAATGTGCAAGAAGAAGGAGAAAGAATTTAAGATATATCCATCCGGTGATAGCTTAAACACACAAACTCTTTCTCAAACACACTCTATTTGTCAAACATATTCTTCTCAAACACACTCTATTTCTCAAACATACTCTATTTCTCAAACATACTCTTTGTCAAACATATTCTTCCCAAACACACTCCTTCTCAAACACACACTCTCTCTCAAAATACACTCTATTTTTCAAACACTCTCTCAAACACACTGCTTCCCAAACACACACTCTCTCTCAAAACACACTCTTTCTCAAACACACACTCTCTCTCAAAACACACTCTTTCCCAAACACACACTCTCTCTCAAAACACACTCTTTCCCAAACACACTCCTTCCCAAACACAAACACACTCCTTCCCAACACACTCCTTCTCAAACACACACTCTCTCTCAAAACACACTCTTTCTCTCCTGTCAATGGATTCGCCTCATTGATTCAACTTGAAGTCTCGTAACTCGGGGCGATACAGTGATACGTGTATTTTGATTTAATCCCTCGTTTGTTTTGGCCAAGTTGAGAGAGTGAGCGAGACAGCTGATTATTTGATACGACTTGCTTTCCATTCTTGTTGCTTCTTGCTCTTTCTATTATCATTATTATTATTTAGATTGTTTATTATTACTACTATCATTATCATTGGTGGTACTTTTGTTTGTATTGTCGTTATTATTACTATTATCATTATTATTATCATTTCTTTATCGTTATTATGAATATTATTATCTTAATTATTCATTCAGCATCTTGGTCTTCTTCTTCTTCTTCTTTTTGTTCGTGTTCTTGTTCTCCTTCTCTTCCATCATCTTCTCCTTCTACCTTTTTTTTTAATATAAGCGTTCGGCCTCCATTTTGGAAATCAAAGAAACCGAGTGAGTGACAGTGTACAAGAGATACATCCTCCGATTCCTTTGCCATACGGTCTAAACGAGACAATTAATTCACAAGAGAAACGTTAATATGACCATTTCTCTTACCACCCCTTCCCCTCCTCCTCCCCCCCCCCTCCTCCCTCTCCTCCCTCTAATCTTCCCCCTTCCTTTTATTCTTCTCCGTCTCTTCTGTACCCCTCTCTCTCTCCCTCCCCCATCCCTCCTCCAAGGTGTAACTCAGCGTTTAACTCCATTTAGATAAGAGAGAAACACCCATTTACCGGCGAGAATTAACTTATATTAATGCCGCAGGTGTCAATTACCTGTTGCCGTCGAGGTGTTGCCCCCCCCTCCCCCTTTTTTTTTTTTTTTTTTTTACATACAATCTTTGTCTCTTTCGGTATCTGTTTTCGTTCTCTCTGTCTTTGGCTTGGGTTCTGTGCCTTTTTCTTTATGTTTCTCTCTTCTTTATGTTTCTCTCTCTCTTCCTCTCCCATTCTCGTTCTCTTCCTCTTCCTCTTCTTCCCCTCCCTCCCTCTTCCCCTCTATCTCTCTCTTTCTCCCTCTCTTTCTCTCCCTCTCGACGCTTATATTTCTGTCGAAAACTTTCAGTCTTCCCTCTTCTCTCTCTCTCTCTTTCTCCTCTTCCTCTCTTTCCTCCCCCGTCACTTCCCGAGGTAGCGCTAACGTCGAGCGGAAAATTGCCGGATTTCTTGCTTAACGAGCGATAAATCAGCTGAAGTAGCTTAATAGAAGTTTTGTTAGCGTTGTGAAAGGAGAGAGAATGACCCAGGCGACAATGCTTGTTGTAGAAGCTCCTTCCGGGAGGACGAAATGAACCCTCCCCCCTCCCCCCTTCACCTTTC
>BOPN01000044.1:738378-743378 GCA_017312705.2 Penaeus japonicus
AAGGGAGAGGGAGGAGGGATGGAGGAGGGGGGATGAAGAAGGGAGCGAGGAAGGGGGGAATGGAAGAAGAGGAGGAGGAGGGACTGAAGGAGCATATGAGGGAAGAAGAGGAGGAGAAGAAGGCAAAAAGGGCTGATTATGGGGGGGGGAGAAAGAAGAAGAAGATGAATCAAAATGTCGATTAAAAACAAAAAAAAAATACACACACACACACACACACACCTCTATATATATATATATATATATATATATATATATATATATATATATATATATATATATATATATATATATATATACACATTTCTGCTCGAAAACCGATCGAAAAAAATAATAATTGGAAAAACGGAAAACATTGCCCTTAAGTGATTGCTCAGAGCGTACATTGTTCTCGAATATTTTCTCCGACCGTTTCTCATTATTCTTGTCTATTGCTTTCGCTCCCACGCTTCTCTCTCTCTCTCTCTCTCTCTTTCTTTCTCTCTCTCTTCTCTCTTTCTCTCTCTATCTATCTATCTAGCTTTCTCTCTCTCTCTCTCTCTCTCTCTCTCTCTCTCTCTCTCTCTCTCTCTCTCTCTCTCTCTCTCTCTCTCTCTCTCTCTCTCTCTCCCACTCACTCCTCTTACCCTTTTTTCTCTTTCTCTTTATCTTTTTTTTTCTGACGATGATGCTGTTGTTTTAATCTCCTTCTGCAACAAAATATGATGTGAATCTATATCATCATCATTATTTACCTGTTCTCTTTTTTTGTTTGTTTTCTGTTCTCCTTTCATCATCGCCGTCGCCATTTATCTTCTCTTCCCTTCTCTATCTCCTCCTTCTTTTATATATATATATATATATATATATATATATATATATATATATATATATAGATAGATAGATAGATAGATAGATAGATAGATATAGATATAGATATATATAGATATATAGATATATATATATATATATATATATATATATATATATATATATATATATATATATAAATAGAGAGAGAGAGAGAGAGAGAGAGAGAGAGAGAGAGAGAGAGACAGAGAGACAGAGAGACAGAGAGAGAGAGAGAGAGAGGGAATGATTTTTTTCATGACTAATAAACCCACAACGTATAAAATATCTCTGCAACACCCACGTACATTTATAATATATATATATAAAAAATCAAGAACATTTTTCTAACGTCCTGACCCCCTAAAAAGAATGACGACACAAAAACAAAAGCTCGAAGACAGTTATTAGTTAACGCGATAAGGCTAAAGATAAGAGTTATCTCAACCCAGGTCAAACAGCCCTCCGAAAACCGCCACGGGAATCTCGACCTTATTCTCCTTATACGATAGAGGCGAAACTAGACTGTAACTTTTACAGGCCATAGTTATAACAAGAAGCGTTTCTGCGGTTTTATTGGCTGCTTGAGGTCGTAAGTTGGCTGCAGCCGCGTTCAAATCGAGCCTAATGAGGTTTTCTAGGGTTCTTGGCTCTGGCCCAGTGAGTGGCGGGGGCCACTCGCGCGTCCAGTGTGCTCTGGTTTCGAATGTCTTCATGAGGACGTTGTTTGTCTGGGCTCCTTGCTTCGGGAGGCACTTCGGAGGGCTCGCCTCGCCTCGGCCCTGGACTGTATTGCGGGAGTGTGTGTGTGTGTTTGATTGTGTTTGTGTGTTTTAAAACTCTCTTTCTTTTGGTGTCTGTTTCTCTTCTCTCTCTCTCTTCTCTCTCTCTCTCTCTCTCTCTCTCTCTCTCTCTCTCTCTCTCTCTCTCTCTCTCTCTCTCTCTCTCACACACACACACACACACACACACTGCATATACATGCTTATATGTACTTATTCTCCTTTTATTGTGATCCGAGTGCTTCAAGAAACGGATTAGTGATCTGACTGCTAATAGTCAGCGTACTCCTGTTCTTCAATGTTAACCTTGGTTTCTGTTTAAATTTCCAGAAAATCGCATATATATATATATATATCAATGTGATCAATATTCTTATCTTCAAATCTTATATACATTTTTTTTACTTTGATATTTTCACTTTGTAATGTGTTTCTGTTTATTAATCAATTTTGTTCTCTCTTTTTCAACAGGTGAGTGTTGCGAAAGAGCCAGTGACAGCGACCACTCCAACCTTTTCCCAAATGGTTTGGTGGTTCTTGACGGTCTTCAGGAGTCTAGTGGCTTGATGGTTGGTGGAGCAAATGCTCTCTATGCTCTCTTCATGCGCTTATCATCTCTGGGTGTTCGGTGAACTCATTGTTAGCTCAGTCAACGTAAACACACACACACACATACATGCACACACATTTTGGTAGACTGGTCTTCAGCTCAGCAAAGGGGGGGGGGGGGGGGGTAGCAGGGGAAGGGTGGGGAGGGAGGAGGATAGCAGAGGGTGGGGAGGGGAGGGGATGGAAGGGGAGATTGTGCAAGCCGACAGTCTTTTGTTCAAAACTTTTGTGCTGTAAAGATTTTATGGCGTAGAGATTGTATACTTTGTATGAATTAGAGTTTTTTTTTATCTCTCTCTCACTCTTTCTTTTTATTTATTTCTTTTTTTCCTAACCGGACGATCATCTGTTGTTTCCGAACAAATGGACGGTTATCGAAATCAGAAGTTCCGCGGAGTTAAAGAGAAGATACAAAGCGATTACAAAAATCAAGAGAGAGAGAGAGAGAGAGAGAGAGAGAGAGAGAGAGAGAGAGAGAGAGAGAGAAAGAGAGAGAGAGAGATTAAATAACACAGACGACCAACACAGGGACTATAAATCAAGTCCGCATCAGCATACTCCGTTGCCACAATTAAGGAGAATGACTCACGGGACGAGACATAATTAGAATACTCGCGTCTGATTTCAACTCGGCTCAATAACCGCTTCGACCTTAAGAAGAAGAAAAAAAGAAAAAAAAAAAAAAAAAAAGTTCACAGAGGGGGTAGAACTAGAGGGGAGGAGGGTGAAGGGGGATGGGTAGGGTAGGAGGGGAGGGGGGGATTTAAAAATAAAAAAGAAAAAGAAAGATCCAATTAAGTCAGCTGCTTCGTCTTCGTCAGGAATGCTGTCGATTTCTTGGCTTATGGGGGGAGGGGGGGGGTTGTGTGGGAGAGGGGGAAAAGGGGGAGAGTGTGGGGATGGGGCTGAGCGTAAGGAAGGGGAAGGGGAGAGGGGGAAGGGGACGGAAAGGAGTTGAAGAAGGGAGGGGGAGATGGGAGAAGAAGAAAAAGAAGAAGAAAAAGAAGAGAAGGAGACGACATCCACCTTAGGGAGGAGGGGGGAAGGGGGAGGGGGAGAGACAGACAGGATGACCGGGGAAACTTACGGCGAATCGAATTAATCGTTTCCAATTGTAAATAGTTACGTAATTGGCGGTAAAACGACCGGGGAAATTTGTACGACCAAGAGCTTCCAGGTGGGAGATGAAAGAGCTGTTAGCGCCATCTTGTTCCTTCTTCGAGGGGGGGAAGGGGGGAAGAGGGGAAGGGGGGAGGGGGGGTTGCCAGATTCGCCATTTCGTCCAGTCGTGTTTGCCGAAGGATGAAGAGGAGGTGAGAGTGAGCGAGAGAGAGAGAGGAATAGAGAGAGAGAGAGCGAAGGGTAAAGGAAAGATTTAAAGATGTAAAGATTTTCAGAAAGGTTTTCAGAAAGGGGAATTTAGTTAGATTTTTTCTTTCTTTCATTTTTCTACAGATTTTGTCCCTTTTCTTTCTCGTCTAAGATTTGGATCATACGCTAAAATGATTGTAGATATTCTTTAAACATCTATTACAAAAAAAAAAAAAAAAAAAAAAAAAAAAAAAAAAAAAAAAACATTCTCTCTCTCTCTCTCTCTCTCTCTCTCTCTCTCTCTCTCTCTCTCTCTCTCTCTCTCTCTCTCTCTCTCTCTCTCTCTCTCTCTCTCTCTCTCTCTCTCTCTCTCTCTCTCTCTTCTCCTTCCTCTCCCTCTCCCCTCTCCTCTGACTCTCTCTCTCTCTCTCTCTCTCTCTCTCTCTCTCTCTCTCTCTCTCTCTCTCTCTCTCTCTCTCTCTCTCTCTCCCTCTCCCTCTCTCTCCTCTCTCTCTCTCTCTCTCTCTCTCTCTCTCTCTCTCTCTCTCTCTCTCTCTCTCTCTCCTCCCCCTCCCTCTCCTCTCTCTCTCTCTCTCTCTCTCTCTCTCTCTCTCTCTCTCTCTCTCTCTCTCTCTCTCTCTCTCTCTCTCTCTCTCTCTCTCTCTCTCTCTCTCTCTTACTAACTCTTTCTCTCCGATACTCCATAACCCGCGTCTTCGAAGCCTTGTAAACGCGTCTCAAAATCCGCTTCGAACACCGTTTCGGAGCCGACGATGAGTGTTCTGATTAAGCGTGGGGATGTTTGAGGAAGGAAGGAGGGAGGGAAGGGAAGGGAAGAAGGGAGGGAGGGAGGGAGGGAAGAAGGGAAGAAGGGAGGGGGGATAGGGAGGGAGAGAAGGAGGGGAAGAGGGAGGGAGAGAAGGAAGGAAGGAAGGGGAGGGAAGGAAGGGAGAGGGGATAGGGAGAGGGGGAGGATAGCGAAGGAGGGGGAGAGGGAGGGAGGAAGGGTAGGAAAAGAGAGGGGGAGAGGGAAAGAGGGAGGGAGGAAGGGGGATACGAAGGGAAGGGGGAAGGAGGGAAGGAAGGGATGGAATGGAAAGAGGAAAAGAGGAATTCAGCGTGGGAGTGGGGTAGGGGGGGAGAAGAGGAGAAGGAAGGAGGAAGGGAGAGATTTGTGAGTAGAGGGTATTGGAGAGAGTAAGAGGGAGGGGAGGGGTATCATCGTGGGTATTGGTAGAGCCTGGGGGAGGGGGGGGGGAGAGGGGAGGGGAGTGGGGGAGTTCAGCCGACCGGAACGCTGGTGATTGATCTACAAGCAGTTCGATCGAAGACGGGTTGCGCTTTTAAGAGAATTTTGCCAAGAGTTGATGAGGGTTTATCAACTGACGACGAGACTTCGCATCTGGACGGGGGAGGGGAGGGGAAGATGGGGTGGGGGGGGGGGGTTGAGGTAAGGAGTAGGGGATAGAG
>BOPN01000044.1:763378-770878 GCA_017312705.2 Penaeus japonicus
AACAATAACACGGCCAAAAAGACAAGAAACAAACGGACAAAAAATAAGGCAAATAAAATCACCAACAAGAGCAAAAATACGTCTCTCAGTCTCAGAGGAAACCGTCAGTCATACACTCGTGAATCGCCAGTTATCCAGCTACCCCATTCATCCTCACTCTTTGACCTGAACGAGTATCCTAACCCCCCCCCCACTCCCCTCTTCTCAATTTATCACCGGTCTCTGAATATCTCTCTTCTTTAGTTTCTCCTTCTGTTCTCTCCCTCTCTCTCTCTCTCTCTCTCTCTCTCTCTCTCTCTCTCTCTCTCTCTCTCTCTCTCTCTCTCTCTCTCTCTCTCTATATATATATATATATATATATATATATATATATATATATATATATATATATATATATATATATATGCATATATATATATATTGTTTTTCCTTCAGTGTTTCTTCGTGTAGTTCTTTCTCTCTCTTTTTTTCTTTTTATTTTACCTTTCTTTTTCGTTCTCTTGGTGGTGACATGCATCCCGTTACCCTTAGCCCTTCTTCTTGTCTCCTTCCCGTCATCCTACATTAACACCTCCCCAGAAAACTATCCCCCCCCCCCCTCTCCTCTCCTCTCCTCACGCTATCCCCCATTCCTACCCTTCTGCCCTCTCCCCTACCCCTACCCCTACCCTTCTCCTCTCTCTCTCACCACCAACTCCTCTCCCCTGACCTCCCTTTCCCCCTACCCCCTTCCCCCTCCCCTGCTACCACCCCAAGTAGTACATTTTGCAGGTAAGAACTTCCCGCCGCGTAATGAAATAAACACAAGTCTTTCGTTGTTGATGCCTCCCACCTGTCAGTCGAAAGGAGCTGTTGTTTACGCGCTGGGCTGAAGCAAGCGGGCTGTCTCTTGTGTTTCACGAGGGATTTCAAAAGGAGGTGGAAAGGGGAAAGGGAGGGAGAGGAGAGAAGGGGGGAGGTGGGGGTTAGATGGTTTCTCTTCTTTTTCTTATTCTTTTTCTTCTTTTACCAATCTCGTCATCTTATTCCTTTTCTTCCTGCTCCTCTTACTCCTATTTCTACTTCTCTCACCTCCCTCCCTCCCTCCTTTCCTCTTCCTCCTTCTCCTCCTCTAAGCTTATGCACTGGCTTTTTTTGCTAAGTATTTTCGTTACGACGTTGTGAATGGACGATGCTGTAATGTTGTGTAACGTGCGAATCAGGGATATAAAAAAGAAAGAAAGGAGAGGAAGATGAAAAAGAAACGAGCGGGAGAGGGAGGGGAACGGAGTAAGAAATGTAAACATTGAAAACATGCGGTGAAATTTGCTCGGCTAAAAGTATTGCGCTTTCAGACGCAATTCACCGAACTCTTTTTAAAATGGGAGTTTAATCTTGAGTTAACAGTTTTTTTCCTCTCTCTCTTCTTTTCAAAAAGGGGCGAAGACATCACGCCTCGCGGGGGCTATAAACTCCGAGACAAGACGTTTCCCAGGTGAAACAAACATCGTTGCTAAAGACATAATACGCTTCGATCCCACAACAGCGATCGCCTTTTGTTCGCAGCAAGTCTTCCGATGAGCTCGATCCCATCATGTTTGTCAGAGCGCTGATTTGCATTTTACGCTTTCAATTACCTGTTTACCCATTCTATTGAGTTTTGGGTCGACTTCATTAGTATTTTCCTTGGCATTTTAATCCTAATGGTTAAAATTCCGAGGAACTAGAATGCCATTCAATTTATATGCAGGCCCGAGAGAGCATGTAGAATGTGAGGATGAAAATGCAACGAAAATGAATGCATCGTTGTGGATTGCTGATCAATTTTACGAAGCTGCAAGTATTCCTCTGTTTATCTGTTTGCATCGAATGTATGTTCTGTATCTATTGATTCAGAACGAACACATATTTACAAGCATTTCATATATTATTCCTGAATTTCATGCGATTGCAGCCATTCTTAGCCTTATCTGAGCTGCGGCAGGAAAAGGTACGATAATTATACAGCCGCCGACATCCCTAGACACGAGTTACGTTTACTTAGCCAAATGTTTATGCGCAGTTGATAAATTCTTCTTCAGTGTCAGCTCTGATTATACATCTATCAGGAACGAAATTCCTCCGTAACGACGACCGTGTCAGTCAATAAATAAATCGAAACACGACCATTAATCAAGAAGTGAATATCGAAAACAAGAACTGGAAATAGTCGTCATGGCTGCCCGGAGGTAAACAAACCTTCCCATCCGAACTGAACACATTACACCTCAAACAGAGAAGCCTTCCACCAATTCAAGTTGTCAGTTCTGCTTCTCGTTAAACATCTCGAGCATTTTGGATCTTAAAGCTTGTCTGTTGGAGATTTAATTAACTCCTGATTAGTGCCCGGGATTCGCTACTCCTCCACGCCTAAGTCGGTCAAGGACTCCAGTGTTGATTGAGGTGACCAGACGCTGACGAAGATCTGGTTTAAAATGAAATGAAGGTTTGGCTGAATACGAAGCGAAGCGCAGATTGTCTCATTTTGGATTCGTGGTCTTCTCAGGAGCGTGGGTATTATTATGGTTATTGTTGTTGTGTTGTTATTAGTGGTTCTTATTATTACTCGTGAGATGTAGCTGAAGAAACATGAAAACGAAGCGTAACAGAGATGGAAATACAGACACCTGCGTTGCATTTAACTCCCCCGCCCCATCCCCTTCTGCTCTTTTTTTTTCTTCCTTCTGCTTCTCCTTCCCTTCCTCCCACTTCTTTTCCTCCTTACCCTCTTCTCCTCCTGCTTCTTCTTCTTGCTCCTACTCCTCTCCCCCCCCCCTTTTTTTCTTTGTCTCCTTCCCCACCTTTTTCTTCTTCTTCTCCTTCTTCTTCTTCTTGTTCTTGTTCTTCTCCTCCTCCTCCTCCTCTTCCACCAACGCCACCCTCTCTTCCCTGCCCCCCCCCCCATCATACTTACTCCCTTTCTCTTCCTCCTCCCCCGCATACTCTACCCTCCCTTGCCCCCTTTCCCCCCCTTGCATTCCTCACCTCTCCCTCTCCCCCTACCCCCTAACCCCAAACCCTTACCCCTTACCCTTACATTTACCTTCCCATACCCCCCCCCCTTCCCCCCCAACACCACCCAGGTCGCCACTCGCCGCCGCCACAGCGCGATACACCCCCTCTGTCGACCCAAATATCTGGCCGTTGCAAAGTGGTGCAAGGCGAGCGTGCGGGAGTTTGTTCGTGCGTGCGTGTGTGCATGCGTGCTTGCTTGCTTGTTCGCGTGCTTGCGGGAGGACTCAAGGCGGGGGTGGGGAGGCTTAAGAGAGGGAGGGAGGAGAGAGGAATAAGCTTGCGGATAAGCTACGTGGGGTCAATAGGGTTTGGTTTTGCTGGTCTTGTGTGTGTGTGCGTGTGTGTGCGCGCGCGTGTGTGTGTGTGTGTGTGTGCGTGCGTGTGTGTGAATGTGGTCGTCTTTATTAGTATCATCATTAATGTTGATGTGATCATCTTTGCCGGCCATTCTTTGCTTGTCATTTCTCTCTTTTTATAGTTTCTTTCTTATTTATACATTCCTCGTTATGTGTGTGTGTGTGTGTGTGTAGAGATGTTGAGACAGATTAGATAGACTAGTGGGTTTTCTCTCTTTCTCTTTCCTCATTCTCTCTCTCTCTCTCTCTTCTTTCTTCTCTCTTCTCTCCTCTCCTCTCTCTCTCTCTCTCTCTCTCCTCTCTCCTCTCTTCTCTATCCCTTTCGATCGATCTATTGATCTATATAATTTGTACTTTTGAAGCGTAAATACAAGTTCGCGGGAGTGCAGACAAGAACTCCAAGCTTCGAGCTGGTTTGCAAGTGCTTGATGTTGGTGCTTGCTTGTACGCATAGAGGTGTGTTTGTGTGTGTGTGTTTATGTGAATGTGTGTGTCTGTGTGTGTGTAAATGTATGTATATGGTTTATGTGCAAGTGGATGTGTGTTTGCTTAATTAAGAGAGCTTATCTGAGTGCATTCTAGTTTAGGAATATATGCGGCCTATACAAGGGGATATATATATAAGTGTGTGTGTGGACAATGTGCGTATGTGTATATGCAGAGGGATATGTATGTACATGTTCCTAAAGTCTGTAACTTGCGTGTGCAGATGTGTGTTACTCTACACTCTCTGTATGTTTGAAACTATAAGTCTCTGGGGTCTGCGAGTCATAACATCTGTGTGTGTGTGTGCGGGGGTGTATGAATCTGTACATCTGTGTGTGTGTGTGTGTAAGTGTGTGTGTACGTGTGGGGGTGTGCGAGCGAGCGAGCGAGCGAGTGCCTTGCAGAGTCTCGCCTGCAGGAACACCACCCGAGTTCTTTGTCCACTTTTCACCGAACGGGTCGTTAGGATTTTTATTACACATAAATCCCCGGGCTCGTAAATGCTGCCGTGTACATGAAACACAGGGCACGACACTCACTTGCTCTCCACTACCCCACCTCCCCCCCCTCCCCGCACTCCCCTCCTGAGGCACGGAGACGCACGGGGCGGTGAGGGAAGGGAGGGGAAGGGGAAAGGGATGGGGAAGGGTGGGGTTAGGGGGAAAGGGGGAGGAAGGGGAAGGGTGGGGTTATGGGGGAAGGGAGAGGAAGGGGAAAGGGGGGAATAGGTAAGGGAGGGAGGGGAGCTTAGGAGGGAAGGGTGAAGGGTGAGACAAAGAAAGGAAGGAAGGAGGGGAAGCTATGAAAGGATGAGGATAGGAAGGGGAGGAAAGTAGAGGAAGGCTAAAGCTATGTTTAGAAGGAAGGGGGAGACATAGAAGGAAATCGGGAAAGAAGAAATGAGGGGAAGGTAGGGGGAAAAACGAAGGGAAAGGAAGGGGAAAAGAAGAGAGAAGGGATAGAAGAAGCAGAGGAAGGTGGGAGGAAGGTGTTAGGGAAGGAGGGTAGGGGAAGGGGAATAGGGTTACGCCCTCGCGGGGAAAAGAGTTAGGGAATTGGGTTGGTGTTATAGGGTAAAGGAGGGGAGGGGAGGGGGTAGGGGCAAGAGGTGAGGCAAGAGAAATAATATTCATGACAATAAATCATGATAATAGTAATAATTGTACTGATTATTTTGGACATTACTCTGTTAATAGTAACAATCATAACAGCAAAGATGATGAAATAACGAAAATAATAACAGCAATGATAATGATTGTGATAATGAAAATAGCAATGGTATTGATAATTAAAAAAATGTAAAAAAGAAAAAAGCTCTTAGGATATCCGGAAAATCATTTTTATCAAAAACAAAAGAAAAATAGGTGTAAACAGTACCCCCCTCCCCCCCCCCCCCTCCACTTCCATAAAGAGACAAATTAGAGGAAAAGTCAGGCAAGAAGACAACCAAGAAGAGGAAGACAGAAGAGGGTATTTAAATACAACCACGCCCTTGTGTTACCCTATTTTCTTTCTATGTCTCTCTTAGTGTTTCTTATTTACTCTTTATTTATTTATTTCGTTCTCTCTCGCTCTCACTCTCTCTCTTCTCTTTCTCGTTTTTTTTCTCTCTCTTACACATACACTCTCTTCTCTCTCTCTCTCTTTCTTTTCTCTCTCCTCTCTTTCTTCTCTCTCTCTCTCTCTCCTTCCGTTAGATTTGAACAGGGCGGTGAACACTCCAGTGAGAGTTGGAATGTCTGTTCAGCCTTGGCAGAAGGAGGAGGGAAGTCAGTCAAGTGCGTGCTTGAGGTGCAAGCAGAGTGAGGATAGTGAGGCGAGGCTGAAACAGTGAGAAGAAAGAGAATTCTAATATTTTCAGTATATATATATATATATATATATATATATATATATATATATATATAACTTATTATTAATCACAACTTATTTCGCAATGATTTTTAAAACCTTTCTTTCGCATCAGTCATTATTTTTTCTATTATTATGAGAGAGAGGGAAAAAAAAAGTAAACGAGATAACAAAACGAAGCAGAACAAGCAAAAGAATAAAACAAAAGACGATCAGCAACACCCACGCAAACATGATTTCGATCCTCTTTTGTTTCCGAATCACATTATCGAATCACTTTTTTTTCTACTCGTTTCGATCGCGTTGGCTCTCAACCCTGATCGCCTTCTCTAAGCGTAAGGAATTTGGTTGCATTCTCCTCCTCTTCCTCTTTGTCTTCATACCTATTTCTCTCTTTAATTGGCTCTTTCCCCCCCTCTTTAATTTTCCGAAACTCTCTCCCTATTCTCACTCATATGCTATAATTTGTTACTTTTCTTTTTTTTTTTTTTTTTTTTTGACTCCTTCCACCCATAGCTTGACCTTCTTTGATCTCTCTCTCTCTATCTCTCTTATTTCCCTTACTGCTTCTCCTATTTTATCTTTATTTTACACCTCCTTATCTCCTGACCCTTTCTCACCCTCCTATCTTGTCAACCCTCCCCCCCTCCCTCCCTCCCATCACCCCACCCCATCCCACCATGATCATTTGGTAGGGATATTGACCAATAAAATTAAGTTGATTACCTGTGATCCAATAGGATCCCAGGTCCAATCCAGGTGAGATATCTAGTGATAAGGTTTAATTAGAGCGATTAGGAAAAATAGACAGAGAATGGTTATTGCAGAGATTGCAGGATATATGAAAATGGAAACGGTAAAAGAAAGTCTATAGTGCAAATAGTATAGCATACTTCCTTTTTTTCCTATCTTCATTTTGCGAACGATATAGGAAGTGAGAATGAATGGGAAATTATACCTCACTGTTAACACCTGCCCCCTCTGCCCTTAAAAAAAAAAAAAAAAAAAAAAAATCCCCAACTCACACCACAAAAGAAACAATCCTTTTGCAATAATAACCCACGCCTTTGCAATTGCATCTCTCGGCGATAGCGCGTGTTGATCGCCCTCCGTAATGTAGGAGTCAAGACCCCTCGCGTGTATAATTATTTCGTGGCTAAGATTTCCTCGCGACCGCAACTTAGATGGATGGGAGAGGTGAATAGGGCATTAAGTGACTGCTATTATGCACCGGAGAGAAGCTGACATGTAAATGTAGGCCCGCACACATAAAGACGCACATAGATAGCTTTCGTTAAGGAAGGGGTGTTGGGTGTGCATGTAGGTCTGTGCTAGTTCGGTGATACTCGAAGTTCTCTTGACTTATGTTGGTGCTTGTTATGGTTTTAAAACGTAAGGATTGTGCATTTTTATGAAAGGAACATGGCATGTGGCGGATACTTTTACCTATGACCTTGATAGGTGCACTTATATCAAGGAGAAGGTGGGACTGTATGCAGGTCAGTTATAAACATCTCTCACTGTCAATAAAGCATTTAAGCCGGACCTCTTAAAGTTCTCTCTCGGGGTCACAACTCATAAATCTTCACACTTTTCTCTCTCTCTCTCTCTCTAGTTCATCTCTCTCTCTCTCTCCCTTCTCTCTCTCTTTCTCTCTCTCTCCCTTCTCTCTCTCTCTCTCTCTCTCTCTCTTTCTCTCCTTCTCTATCTGTCTCTCTCTCTCTTTTTCTCTCCCTTCTCTATCTGTCTCTCTTTTGTCTATCTCTCCCTCTCT
>BOPN01000044.1:775878-778378 GCA_017312705.2 Penaeus japonicus
CTCTCTCTCTCTCTCTCTCTCTCTCTCTCTCTCTCTCTCTCAGTATTTCTCTCTCTCTCTCTCTCTCTCTCTCTCTCTCTCACCTATGATGTCTGTACATCGGCTTGGTAAATCAACCTACGTGAGCCTTAGGTTCAAGGTAGGGGGGAAGAAGGGGGGTGGGGGAAGACATGCACGATATGCCATGGTTATTCGTCGGAACATAAAGGGGGGATGGGGGAGGGGGCAGAGGGTATAGGAAGAGAGAGAGAGAGGGTTTTTTTTATTGTCGATCTCGGTTATATGGGGCATTTCTTAAGTGCGTTGTGGTGGAAGGGGGAGGGGGAGGAGGAGGTGGTTAGCCTGTGATCGTTAAGACTTGTCTTGTTTGTAGACGATCTGTTCGTTAGATATGTTATAGTTGACCTGTGTACGTGCACGATAGGTTTATTTTCTCTCTCTCGCTCTCTATCTATCTATCTATCTATGTATCTATCTCTCTTTCGCTCTCTCTCTCTCTCTCTCTCTCTCTCTCTCTCTCTCTATATATATATATATATATATATATATATATATATATATCTGTGCTTCTATCTATTCATCTATCTTTCTGCCTCCCATCTTCCTTCCATCCTCCCTCCCTCCTTTTCTCAACTCCTCCTAAGCCTCCATCGCCCCCCACCCCCACTCCCCTCACGTCTCCTCTCCAATAACCCTCTTTGAACCGCCTTCCTCTACCCCCTCCCCCCCCCCGCCCTCTCTCTCTCTCCTACGCTCCCCCCTCCCCCCTTCCCCCTTCCCTCTTCCCTTCCCCCCCTCCCCCTCCCCCACACAGACTCCATTCACCCACGTAACCATTTCAGCAAGAGTTTATATCGTCTCATCGTTGACATTTAATGCACCGAGTCAATTTCCAGTCCTAAGTCTCTAGGTAAGATGAGGGAAAAAAAATATATAGAGGGGTTGTAAAGACGTTAAGAGGCGTCTTAGAACCTCTTCTAGAATGTGTTGGAATTTTTCAGTTTTTTTTTTTTTTTTCTTTTCTTTTCTTTTCTTTGAGGGGGTAGGTGGCAGGGGGAGGGGGGTTGTATATTCTCTTCTTTATTTTTATTTTTTTTCACACTTTCTTTTCCTCTCTCATGCAACTTTCTATTTTGTTTTTTCTCTATCTCTCTATCTGTCTATCTATCTATCAAGCTGTCTATCTGTCTATCACTAGTTGTTTCCACTAGTTTTTTCTCTCTTATATATTCTGATTTATCGTTTTGGAAGCTAAAGAGAACAATTAGGAGATACAGAAGAAATCAGATGATTTAGGTAATTGAATAAACGAGTATCCGTGATGATAATGAAGATAATAATAACAATAGTATTAATGATACTGATAAATGATAATTGTATAAGCAACAGTGATGATAATAATGAAAGTGATAATGGTTATTTTAATAATGATGAGAATAGGTAATCATAATAGTAAAAATAATGATAGTAATGATAATGATTATAATAATAGTAACAATGACAATTCCAGTAAACGAGCGAATATTTATTTTTTAATCAATCCGACACAATTATTACGATCTCTCAACGCCAAGATAATCAACTTGTATATAATGCTGTTGTTAATTTATTCAAATCTATGTTGTTTAAAATTGCTCGTCTAATGCAAAGATTATGTCTTACTCTCTCTCTCTCCTGGCAATTGTTGCATTACACTTTGCAGTTATGATCGTATCTTCTTTCACTTCTTGTTGTTTTGTTTTATTCTTTGTTCGTCTCTCTCTCTCTCTCTCACTCTCTCTCTCTTACTTCTCATTTATTTCTCTCCACTTTTTTTTTTCTCTTTATCATCTTTCCTTTTTCTCTTTTTGTTTTTTTTAGTTTTCTTTCTCATAAATACTTTTTTTCTGCATCTTTTTATCTCAATTCTCAATCGATTCCTGCAAGAAGGCTCTTAGATTCCAACCAGAAGATCCTCTGATTCCTACCACAGCATCCTTTCATTTCAGAGATCCTTTCACAGCATCATTAAATTCTTTCAGTTCAGTCTCGAAAAAAAAACAGAAAAAAACGAAAAAAAATCCACTTTTTTTTATCCAACTTGCATTTTAATCCATCAAGTCCTATCACATAATTCAAAGATCAAAAAAGGGGTGGGTGGGTGGGGGAGAGGGAAAGGCTTATTAAAAAGAAAAAGAGAAAAAAAAAGAAGCAAAAAGGAAGGATGCAAATTATATGCAAAACAATTTCCAAACAACTCTTCCATTACGCAGAACCGCTATTAAGTAATTTTCTTGTCTGGAGGAGGTTGGAGTTCTTAGGTAGGCAGCGAACGGCACTTGAGGGCGGAGGGGGGGGAAGGGGGAGGAGGTATGGAGAGGGCTAGAGGGGGAGGGGGAAGGGCTAGCCGACGACGAGATGGGCACTGCTGATGCTTAAGAAGACGGAGGCGGATGTCTTCTAAGATCCGATTACCTCCTTGGCGGTTGGAAGGAAAAGAGGGAAGAGGGAGGCAAGGTGG
>BOPN01000044.1:783378-785878 GCA_017312705.2 Penaeus japonicus
AAGATATGAATCAGATGTGGGATTAAGGAAAGGAAAGTTGAATATTGATATTCAACGGAAATCTGATATTTGGTTTATTTCCTATGTGCAAAAGAAGAAGAAGAGGAAAGAGAAGAAATGATAGCAAGAATAAGATGATGAAAAACAGGAGAAATAACCTAAGTGATGAAAAGCGAAAATGAGAAATGGAAGAACCTGAATAATAAAGAAGAAAGTAATATATGTATGCATTTCTTTGGAGTTGCATTCAAGCACACTTTTGCGTTTGAGTATTCATGGCTGAGTATTCCTCAGCAGGAGTTGCTGAAGACATGGGAAACAGTTACGTTATATGAGAAACATTTCGTGTTTTTTTTTTTTTTTTTTTTTTTTTTCTTGATATCTCTTTCGGTTTGCTGTATCATACGACCTGAGGCTAAAGCGTATTCAAGTTTCTTGATTCTCTCTATCTCTCTCTCTTTCCCTCTCTCACCCTCGGATTAAATCTACTCCTGTTTCTGGATTCCAGTGAGGGTCTTTATAGCTTTATTAAAGCATAATGGTTTCAGACGAAGACGAAGTAATGCCCTAATAATGACATTAACTTCCCAAATTATTCAGATAAATGTTTCGGTTTTCTTTGGATCCATTTTAGAGGAATTTATTCTCGGTGTGCTGATATCAATCTAATTTGGGAAAATATGAAGAAGAGGAAGAATGGTAGAGAGAGAGAGAGAGAGAGACAGAGAGAGAGAACGATATACATAGAGAGAGACAGAGAACGGAAATAAGAATAAGAGAGAGAGTGTGTGTGTAAGATTACAACTGAATCAATATCCTTCAGTAAGTAATATCATCAATCATTCGATCTAAGAAAAAAAAAAGAAAAAAAAGATACATCCACTTCCAATTTACATTTCTAATCCACATCCAAGTTCCTTTCCTGCTCTCCTCACCTCAAGTAATCCTTTATCCTTCACTCTGTTTCTTCTTCTTTTTTTCTTTTATTTTTTTTATTCATTTTATCCCTCACCGGATCATAATGTCCTCCAAAAGTATATATATTGCTTAGGTTTTTGTCTTTTTTAGTTGCTTTTTTCATTTTCCTTTTTTTCATTCCTTTTCTCCAGTTTTAGACCATTCTTTCCTCTCGCATTTTATTTCTTATATATTTCCCCCCCTACTAACTCCTCACAATACAACCCACATGTCCACATTTCTTTCAGGTTTCCATCGCTACTTTCCCTCACTAACCCTTTCTCCATCTTTTTTTTTCACATATATCTAACATCAGTTTTTCTTTCACCACCGCCGTGGAAGAAGGCCGGCGTTATGCATGGCTGCTTTTGATAGAGTTCACAATTCTCTCCTAGCTTAATATAATTTTTTTCCTCTCTTGCTCCCTTTTTTCCTGTGTGGGCGGGTGGGGTGGGTAGGTGGGTGATGGGTGGGGGTTTTAGGATAAAAAGATTAATTTCAATTTTTTTTTTTTTTTTTTTTTTTTTTTTTTTTTTTTTTTTTTTTTTTAGGATAAAAAGGTTAATTTCATTTTTTTTGGGGGGGAGGGGGGTGTATATAGTTTGCTGGTGGAAATTCTAGTTTGTTTGTTTGTCTTTGTTTATCGTTATCATAATGTGATCAATTATTTATCTATCTATTTGTTTCGTATATCATATTTCGTATGTTTCTTCACGTATTTTTTTATGATCTCTTGTCTTTCTCTTTCTCTTTATTTCCCTCTATGTCTATTTCATTCTCTCCGTCCCTCCTTTACCTTGCCACCTCCCTCCACTATCCCTCTCCCACCTCCTCTCACCTGTACCACCCCTATCTGCCTCCCATACCCCCCCCCCCATCCACCCACCCCCGCTAAGCCTCGCCCCTCCCTCATCCCAGCACAGCATCCCACACACAGAGCATCCTACACATGCAGCATCCTACGCAATGTCTCCTGTCCACGAGATGTGTTCAAAGGATGCGAAGACATTAGTAGATGTCAACTTTTTTCTTCTTCTTCTTGTTCTTGTTCTTTGTCTTCGTTCTTTTTTTTTTTTTTTTTTTTTATCCGTTAACCCTTTTTTTTCTTCTCCTGTCTCTAGGGAGTAGCTTCTTTAAACATCTTCCCTCTTTTTTTGTGCGAAAAGGTAGACAGGCAGGTAGGTAGGTAGGCAGGTTGGAAGGTTGGTGTGGTCTATGGTTTGTGTTTTTATTGAATCCTTAATTCATTGTTTTTCTTATTATCGACTTCATCTTCATCATTTATCCTCATCACCGTCACCATATCATTGTTATTATCATAATTATTATTATCATCATTGTTGTTGTTCTTATCATGATCATAATTAGTATTGTACTCCTCACTATCATTATCATTATCTTTATTATTATCAGTATTATTATTATCATCATTACCATCCTTATTTTTATTGACATTCCTTAATCATTCTGTTTCTATTTTCAGGTAAGTACACATCCACCTTCTGATGGACAGCAAATGCAGCGGCGTAAGTATGGAAAATAA
>BOPN01000044.1:788378-795878 GCA_017312705.2 Penaeus japonicus
GGGTGAGTGGGTGGGTGGGTGGGTGAGTGGGTGGGTGGAGAGGGGTGATTGGATAGGTGGATGGGTGAGTGGGTGGGTATGTATGGGTGTTAGGTTGTGTGTATGTGTGTGTGTGTTTGTTTGTTTGTCTGGGTGTGTGTGTGTGTGTTTAGCTTTACTTTTTTGGGTTCTTCGTTTTGTTTTTGTGTGAATTATGCTTGCGTGTATATATATTATTTTTCCTTACAATGTCTTACGTGCATAATTGTGTTTGGATACATATATTTTTATTCAACAGGAAGAATAAGAAAAGGAGACAGAGATATAAAAGGCTTATAGACATAATCCCTAGGAATAGAAAAATAGAAAAGTCACAGAGGGTTGGCGAGAGGAAAAAAAAAATCATGGGTACGGAGATGCACATAACAAAGCACCATTTTACCAGCTTACGTAAAGAGGCTTCCATCCTCCTATTCATCACTCCTCCCTACTCTACCTCTAATCTTCTTCCTCTTCTTCTTCTTCTTCTTCTTTCTTCCCCCCTCCTCACCCTCCTCCTCCTCCTCCTCCTTTCTATTTCCCTCTTGATTTTCTTCCTACTCTTCCTCATTCTCTCCCTTCTCTTCTTCCTCCTCCTCCTCTTCTTCCCCTTCTTCTTCTTCCCCTTCTTCTCCTTCTTCTTCTTCTTCTTCTTCTTCTTCTTCTTCTTCTTCTTTTTCTTCTTCTTCTTCTTCTTCTTCTGCTTCTTCTTACTCCTCCTCCTCCTCCTCCTCCTCCTCCTCCCTGATCTCTTTCTTCCTCTTCGTATTTCAGTATATAAAATAACGACTTGGAAGCAAGATTATGTGTGGGACAAGGAGGGGGGGAGAGAGGAAGGAGAGGGAAGGATGGGGTTTACGGATTAGAAGATTAGAAGATTGGGGGGGGGGGGGAAGGGAAAGGGAAGGGGGAGCAGGGGGGGGGGAGGAGGATAGAGTAAGGCACTAATCTAATCGGGTGAGATTTATGCAGAAGGTCACGTATAAAGTGTCTGGTCTTGTGTGTGAGGGGAGGGGGAAGGGGAGGGGTGGTAGGGGGAGATAGGGGCTAGGGAGGGAGGGGTCACTTGCCCGTTTCTTATAGTTTGGGGGTTTCTGATGAGGTTAACTTTTGGATTTTTTTTTCTCTATCTCTCTCTCTTTCTCTCTTTCTCTCTCGCTCTCTATCTGTCTATCTATCTATCTATCTATCTCTTTATCTCTCTCTCCCTTGTTCTGTTTCCCCTTATGCATTTTCTTTGAGAGCAAGATAATTATAGTTTGGACAATAATATCAACAATAACAATGATATTAATGATAATAATGATAACAATAATAGTAGTAATAATGATAATAATTAAAATGATAATAATGACAATAGTATCAACAAAAACAATAAATAATAAATAAAACGATAAAGAAAGATCTTAAAAATAAACCAAGTCCCCCCTCCCCCCACGAACCCCTCCTCCCCCCAACCCCCCTCCCCCCCCAAAAAAAAGTCACAAAAAGCGAATGCAGATTAGCTCATATATACTTTTTTCTTCCTTCTTATCATCCGAGGAACAATATAATCATAGTCTCACACTCTCTCTTTAGGCAGTTTGATTGATAAATTATAGGCCGGAGCTTCTTCCTTTGACAGTAGACGGAAGACAAGGTTATTGTATTTTTTTTTTTTTGTTGTTGTTTTTTTTCTTATCGCTTTGTTAAGGATTCGCTTTGCGACCGGTTTGTTTTCTTTATTTTTGTATATATATACATATATATATATATATATATATATATATGTATATATATATATATATATGTATATATATATATATGTATGTATATATATATATATATCCCCCTACGCAAGGTAGAAATGCTTAAAGTTTCAATATTACAACTTCAACCGAATTTATTTTAATCTATACAGAAAATTTCGATCATGTATTTTCAGCTAAAGCTATTCCTCCTCACCCATTTCCCTGGCTTGTGTCTTATTCATATGAGGTCTTCGAAAGGTTTTAAAGTGAACAGATAACATATTATTTTTTATATTATCCTCATCGCTATTATTGTTGTTGTTGGTATATTTTTGCCATTGCGAATGTAGATAATGAGGGTAATATTGATAACATGAATGATAATGATGATGTTATCGTTATCATTATTACTATGATTACTTTGTATAGTAACCACTAAACTAAGTTATTACTATCATTATTTTCATCATTATTATTCATAACATTATCATTATTATCGTCATCTTTATTATTGCTATCATCATTATTTATCATCATCAATATTATCCTCATCCTCGTCATTATTATCATTTTCAAATTTATAATCATTATTACCATTACCATCATTATCACCATTACCATCACCACTACCACTACCATCATCATCACTATCATCATAATCATCATCTTCATTATCCTTTTCACTTTCATCGACAATATTCCCGATGCGGTCACCTTTTCTGAGCATCACATCTCTAGCTCTTACTTCTAAAAGATAATATTAGAAGTCACAGCATTTTGAAATCCAGATTGCATTACCATTATTATATAGAAAAATGATAAAAACAATAAATATTCATCAACAAGAAAGACAACATAATTGAATGTTGCGCAAAAGCTGTGGTTCAAGAAGGTTGCTTGAGGTCATGTGGGCGTCAGATGAATATCATATGACATTAATGAATATTTATAGCCAGTAACTAACATGGGAAATTGAGCTCGTAAAGGGAAAACTTGATTTCTGTCAACTCAGCGCAACTATGTGCAATATTGCAGTCTCGAATTTATGGGTGTGTTAATGATGACGTTAGAGGGCCATATTCCGAAAGTAATTGTACTTATGTTGATTCTCGATATATATATACAAGTGCACATGTCGTTAATCCAGAAATGCATAGCAACGTATGCATCTTGCTTTAGCTTCCATTAAGTATAAGCTTTAATATGCTGATTAGTATTATCTGTTTTTAATAGCGTAAATAAACTTCATCATTTCGATGAGCAATTACGTTAATTACAATCTAACAGGCAATTTGACCAACAAGGTAAGTGAAAAACAAAGGAAAAAGAAAAACAACTGTTTATAAATTGTCCCCAATTATTAAAGCGGAAAATCCGAAATACCAAAAGCCAGTAACACTGAAAGACAATTAATGAATCATATAAGTTAGGAAGCAATCTGTTAGCCGGCGAAGGGAAATTGGCCGTAATTTCCTTGGACTGCCGTCTCCGCCATGTATTAACCGGAGGATAAAACAATATCAAAGGGGAAAGGTATTCGCCGAGATGAAAGCGCTAGGTTTGCTAGTTTGCCTTTTATAAGACACTTAAAAGGATGTATGAAATGGAAATACATATACGCGCGAAGACATTCGCTTACATGAATTTATATATATATGCAAATATGTGTTTATGCATTTGTGTGTGTGTGTATATATATATATATATATATATATATATATATATATATATATATATATATATATATATATATATATGCACACACACATACATACATAAGTGAAAAAAGTGCAGTCGCGTTAACAGGCAGCCATGCAGGGAGAAGCACCACATAAGTAAGACTTCAGAACAGCTAAACGCCAAAAACCCTATAATTATAGCAAGTCTGCATTTTGTGAACACGTTGCATATCATTACCTTCCCCAAGATGTCATTAAGGAAACGTCATGCTTGCGTAGTAGTTCATGCTACTTTGAGTAATATAGGAGGAGAGTTTGATTTTTTGGGGGGTGTTGGAGGGGGGTGGGGGGGTGGGGGGGGGGGGAAGCTTAAGGGGGTATGGTTGAACGTTCTAAGTAATATGTTAGGTTTATTGTAAGTAGATAATGAAGATAGATATTCGATGAGATTAAGAAGAAAGAGAATAATAATGATAATGATGATAATAATAATAATGATAATAATAATAATAATGATAAAAAGGATAATAATAATAATATTAATAACAATGATAATAGTAATGATAATAATAATAATAATAATAATAATAATAATAATAATAATAATAATGAAAATAATAATAATGATGATAAGATGATGAAAAATGAGAAGATGATGGAGAAAAAGGAAAATGATTAAAGAATAAGAAAGGGAAAACTAGTGAAAAAGAGAAGAAGAAAGAAAAGTGAGAAAATAAGTGAAGAAAAGGAGAGAAGAGGGGAGAGGAGAATGGTGACATGAGCAAGGAGAGGAGGAGAAGAAGAGGGGAAAGGAGGAAGTAGAAGAAGAAGAAAAGATGAAGAAAACAATAAAAATGAGAAGAAGAGGAAGGAGGAAGAGGAGGAGAGAATAGGGGGGAGGGGGTAAGGGAAGGGGGGAGAGGGTGTAGGTGCATGTCTACCTGTCATTCTTCTTGACTTATTGCGGTCTAAGTCTCTTCATCTTTTCCTGATCGCTTCATCATAACAGCATCCGATCGTGTCCTGATAACGGCACCTTCGTGTTGTTTTTGTTGTTGTTGTTAGAGTGGTTGCCGATATTTTTTTTAATGATGATTATTGCTGTAATCATATTATTTTTTGTTTCATTTTTTATGGCGGAGAATATTTGTTTATTATCATTTTTAGAAGAAAAAAAAATGGATAAAATTAATTTCGCTTCTCTCTCTTTCCTTTCTTTCACTTTCCATCATCTGCGTCCTTTCTTCGCTCCTTCGTCTTTTTACTTCATTCTTATCAGCTTTCTTTCTTCCCCATCTTCGCGAATGATCAAGATTGATGAAGTCACGATAATTTTATATAAAAGATTAGGACCAAGGCATTTTTCATTTATCTTTTTTTACATGAACATTTTATTTCTTAAACTCTCTCCCTGCTTTCCCTCTCTCTCTCTCTCTCTTTCTCTCTCTCTCTCACTCTCTCTCTCTCTCTCACTCTCTCTCTCTCTCTCGCTCTCTCTCTCTTTCACTCTCTCTCTCTCTCTCTCTCGCTCTCTCTCTCTCTCATCTTCTTCCTTATCCTTTCCCTTTCTCTCCCTCATCCTCTCCATCTCTCCCCCTCATCCTCTCCATCTCTCTCCCTCATCCTGTCCCTTTCTCTCCCTCATCCTGTCCCTTTCTCCCCCTCATCCTCTCCCTTTCTCCCTCATCCTCTCCCTTTCTCTCTCTCATCCTCTCCCTCTCTCTCCCTCATCTTCTCCCTTTCTCTCCCTCATCCTCTCCCTCTCTCTCCCTCTCTCTCCCTCGCCTGACCCATCCCACATCTTATCTCTTATCTGATTACGCCGGAATATATTGCACGCGCGAGGTTGTTGTATATCACAGAAAAATAGTTCAAGGTCCACTACGAACAACAGACAAAGGCAGAAAGGGGGACAAAATAAGAGAGAGGGAGAGAGAAGGAGAGAGAAAGAGGGAGGGAGAGAGAGAGAGAGAGAGAGAGAGAGAGAGAGAGAGAGAGAGAGAGAGAGAGAGAGAGAGAGAGAGAGAGAGAGAGAGAGAAAGATAGAGAGATGGAGACAAAAACAGAGAGACAGAGACAGAGATAGAGAAAGAGAGAAAAAGAGAGGCAGACAGATAGCCATGACACAAAGACAGAGACAGAGAGAGACTGTTCTGAGTTTGCCAACTTGCATTGTTTTTGAGTGAGTGTCTCCACAAGGCTTATAATTACCAGGGTGGAAAAAAAGGTATTTGTTCTGTTGCCAAAGGAAAAGAAAATGTATGGACTGTTGCATCAGTGCAGAGATTGCAATGTATGCAATCAGGAGTCAACAAAATGAAGGCAGGGGGAAATGGTGTATGTTATTTGATAGAGATGATGAGTTTGGAGGAAGAAAAATGAAATGACGAAATATGAAACA
The DNA here is from genome assembly GCA_017312705.2 of Penaeus japonicus. Lineage (NCBI taxonomy): Eukaryota > Metazoa > Arthropoda > Malacostraca > Decapoda > Penaeidae > Penaeus > Penaeus japonicus. The sequence continues at coordinate 794,207 of BOPN01000044.1, forward strand.
AAGGAGAAAAGCAAAAAGAAACAAATCAAACAAATAGATTAACAAGCATTTTCTCCCCCCCCCCCCCCCGCCATTCCATTTAACCACCTTCTCAAATCTGTTGATAATGTTAATAATAGTAATGATAATAATAATAGTGATAATATTAATAACAACAATAATGCCGATGAAGATGATCATCATGATAACAAAAAACAACAACATCAATACCGATAAAAATAACAAAGATGATAACCATAATAATACTAATAACAATATCAACAATACCAACAACGACAATCAATAAATGAAAGAATAAATAAACAAACACAACCTAAAAGCATACATTCTCCCTTCGCCCTTCTCGGAGTCCACGCCAGGCAGATACCATACTTACTTATGGTGTTCTTATCGGCGCCTTGTAAGACACGGGGCTGCCTGAGTCGGTTCTACTACGCGAGACTTACACTATACGTATTGTGTTCCCTAGCTATGGCGGACACTTCATACTTACACTTCGGTACATACATATATACATACATACATACGGCGAGAGTTTCGGTTTTAGGTACACACACTATAAGGCAAAGTATACACACACACACACACACACACACACACACACACACACACACACACACACACACACACACACACACACACACACACACACACACACACACACACACACACACAAAAGAAACTCACACAAAAAAATAAGAGTTAAACACAAATTTAATAGATATATAACATCAAATTTCCAAAAATAACAAAACAGAAGAAAACAAAACACAAATTGATATATACACATAGATACATACATCATTAAGAAAGGGAGAAACAATAGAACAAACAAACCCACCCAGTACAGAAACCACTCGCCGTCACACTCTACTGCAGAAGAACGTGTGCTGTCATGCCATAGGGGCGTCACACACACGTCACAGGGAGGGTGTGACCGATTCCCGCCTCCGCCGCCGTCACACGCCGTGGAACAAACAAACAAATATCTGAAGTGCCGGAAAGTGATCACTGAATGTCGGACATAAAGTAATCTCTCTCTAATTCTTTTTTTTGGGGGGGGGGGGGGGGGGGGGGGGGGGGGATGATGGTCAGGGAGCGTGAGGTCATTAGTTCCCATGACTGATTGCTCTCTCGAATTCCTTCGTTGTGATATACATGTCTATGGAAATGTACATATGAATGTAGATATAGATAGATAAATAAATAGATGTTCACACACACACACACACACACACACACACACACACTCACTATATAAATGTGCGTCCACGTAAGCAAATCCACAAACAGAGAAACAATCAAGAAACAAACAACCTCCAGAAGATCCTTCTCAAGACTTTTTTTCCGCTTGGGTGAAGAGCACCTCCCCCTCCCCCCCCTCCCCCCCCCCTTCCCCCCGCCCCCCACCTCTTCCACAGCCTTTTAATCTTGTGTGCCAGAAATCTCATCTTCTACGGCCACGGAGAGGGGAAGAGGAGGTGGGGGGAAAGTGGAAGGGGTGGAGTATGGAGGGGGAGGAGGAAGAGGAGGAGGAGATGGAGATGGAGGAGGAAAGGGGGATAGGTATGGAGGGGGAGGAGGAAGAGGACGAGATGGAGGAGAAGGTGGAAGAGGAGATGAAATGAGACAGAGGGAAGAGAAGGAGGGTGAAGTACAGAGAATAGAAAAA
>BOPN01000044.1:800878-803378 GCA_017312705.2 Penaeus japonicus
AAAAAAAAAAAAAAAAAAAAAAAAAACATGTTTAAAGAATGAAAAGGAAATTTGTATCCTCATACCCCCCCCCCCCCCCACCAATGAAAATCAACATAAAACCCGAGATTACCAGACAACAAAACAGACGAAAATACAACAAAGTCGATTAATGACCATGACTTCCGCCCCTAATTACCAGAAAAAGGGAAATGAATCAAACTGGCCGATAAAAGAAGCCGGGGGTTGTTATTATCATTCTGCCACTTTCAATGTTGCTGATTGCGAGTAGTGATATGGAACACCTGGCGGAGAGGGAGGGAGAGATGGAGAGAGAGAGAGAGAGAGAGAGAGAGAGAGAGAGAGAGAGAGAGAGAGAGAGAGAGAGAGAGAGAGAGAGAGAGAGAATGAAAATGATAGATAGATACATTGATAGAGATAAATAGATAGAGATGGAAAGATAGAGAGAGAGAGACAGACAGAGAGAAAGAGAGAGACCGAGAGACAGACAGACAGAGAGAGAGAGTGAAAGATATAGATAGACAGAGATAGAGAGAGAGATAGAGAGAGAGAAATAGGAAAGAGAGAGAGAGAGAGAGAGAGAGAGAGAGAGAGAGAGAGAGAGACAGACACACAGAGAGAGAAAGAAAGAGAGAGAGAGAGAGACAGATAGGAAAGAGAGAGAGAGAGAGAGAGAGAGAGAGAGAGAGAGAGAGAGACACAGAGAGAGAAAGAGAGAGGACGAATAACTAGAGCAAGGGCAGAGTGCAAGAACGGTCAGGTAGGCAGGCAGTCAGGCAAGCGGCCAAACAGCTACACGAACGAGGCGGGAGTAGCAAGATGGAGGCGAGACTCGAGGGAAAACAAAACAAAACATTTCTCTTCAAATTCTTTATTCTCACAATTATTACCATTGCTACATCATCAAACTTTTATGGCGATATAATTTTGATGCTTAAGGAGAAGAGAAATCGAAGGAATGGAAACGAGAGTTTGCACTAGAGGAAAGGACAGTATAAGAAAGAAAAAGCAACGATAAACAAAGACAGAATACGTCAGCTGTACCGCTTTAATTCTTACCTTCGCACCGTAAACAGCGCTGAAAGTCAGTCAAGGACATATGCAGAAAGATAAATGATAACAACAAACAAATGAGAAAATAATGATTCCTTTCACCTGAAATTTGCTCAGTGATATTCACAAGTCAAGAGTAAGAAAATGATAGAGAATAATACGCACATAAGTTCCCGTTAAAGAGAGAGAGAGAGAGAGAGAGAGAGAGAGAGAGAGAGAGAGAGAGAGAGAGAGAGAGAGAGAGAGAGAGAGAGAGAGAGAGAGAGAGAGAGAGAGAGAGAGAGAGAGAGAGAGAGAGAGAGAGAGAGAGAGAGAGAGAGAGAGTGAGAGAGAGAGAGACATATACGAACAAGCTACCAGATATAACAACAGGTAACAAATAAAATATACCCCCCTCCTCCTTCACCTCATGCAAGGTTCATGACTCACCAATGAGTAAGACAAGAACGCAGGTGAGTAATTATCCGGGAATGGTTTGGGTAATTCACCGACTTCATGAGTCAGGTGCATGTGTGTGGAGGCGTGGGGGGGGGGATAAGAGGAGGGGAAGAGGGGAAGGGGATGAGGAAGGAGTGATGAGGAGGGGAAGGGAGGGAAAATTTAACTGTAACAGCAGTACCTCATGTTAAAAAATAAATAGATAAATAATAATAATGATAATAATGATAAAAAAATAAAACGCAGAAAGAACAACTTGTACTTTTTTATGACTGAGATGGTTGATAATAGATAAATAAGATAAAACGACGCAAGTGAAAATTATTGCACGATGACGACAATAAAAATCAAAAGACAAATATCATTTCCGCGTGTTATGAAACGACACATGAAATTGATCGATATACAGTGTGACTGAACAAGTAAAATGATAAAAATAAAACAGATTCGATATAACTCAACGCAAAGGAGCCAAAACTCGACCCCAAAAAAAGTCAACAAAGACGGGAATCACATGGAAAACAAGCCATTCAACGCCCTTAAGTCTCTGCTTGGATTTGCCGCCAAAACCTCCTAACGAGCAGTGACGTCACACATGTAGGAACACCGGAACGGTTACAAATATGAACAGGAGGAACAAAGGAACTTAACACTGTGAAAATAGCCTAAGCCAAGCGACGCAGAAGAAATATAATAACGAACTACGGAAATGAACAAGTGGATTATCTAAGTGGAACACCGAGGAGCGAGGATCGTGACCAAGGAACGCTGTTAAGGAACGCGGAATTATCCAAGTGGAACGGTTGACCAAGGGAACGTGGACAGGGAACAGAGACAGATAGAGAGTGGGATACGAATATACAGATATTTATACAAAATGGATTCGTTGATTGATTTGCGGGTTGATATATACATATACATAATGGAAAAAGGAGATGAATTAATTGATGGAACATAAAGATGGAGAAAGAAGAGAAAAAAGTAATCTTTCAAACAAACAGACAGTGCG